>VDFB02297500.1:0-39908 GCA_007258455.2 Sequoia sempervirens
GAATAGGCCCAAGTTCTAAAGTTGGTAACTATTTCTCTTACACCCAGGATCGCACAGATGTGCAAGGGGAGAGGATATTTCGATGTACCAAGTCGTAAGGGTGACCAAACTTGTGCTTTCGCACCAAACACAGTAGACACTTGTTAATTTTAACCAAACGAAAGATTTGCTACGCTACCAAACAATCTATTTCAAAATTAACTAGGGTCTTCAACAAGTGTCCTGCAGAAAAACTCGTTAGTAGTTTTCAATATTATCTTCGTCAATCATCCTACAAAAGCTTATTAACTCCAAAAAGGCCACACGCTGAAAATCAGATATCAGTAACACACAAACCAATTGAAAATTTGAGATTTCCGAAAACAGAAATAAAGTTTACCAGTCAATTGCATCGCTGTGTTACCAGTCAGATGCGTCGTTTCTTCTTCAATTGTTGCTCAAGAATTCAATTGCGGTTCAGGAAAATACAGATGCATTGTTTCCTCTGTCAGATGCGGTTCAGGAAGTCAATTGTGGTTTAGGAAAATTCATATGCATCGTTCCGTATGAAAAACCTGCAAAAATAAAAAATAAAAGATCTACTAATTCGCGAAGATGGTGTCTTCACGTCGGGTTCACCAAATGTAACGCCTTAGAAAATTGTACAATAGAAAAACAAGAGATTATTAGAGGCAAACATGCATACAATAAAATCTAAGATGCAAATCTAAATGTTAAGCAACAAAGAACAAAGGAAAGTAAAAACGTAATTAAAACTAAAACAATCTCACCAATTTCAAATGTATTTCCATGATTCATCTCGATTTCCCTTCTCCATTTTGATTGTGTAGTATAATTGCCCTCAGATTTCTTGTAATTAGTGCAAGTATAGCCTAAGATAATGATTAGCAAAATATTGAAGATTCAAGACAAAGTGCTCTCAAAAGTCATAAGAATTCGCGAGAGATTGGAATGAAGAATGACAAATCAATTTATAGAGAATTGATTATTTGAATGACAGGCCAAGATTGAAAGATTAACGGACAGTTGAGATTGACTGATTAGACATGCATTCTGATAACTGTTAGTAGTGACATGAGTGATACAAACTAGAAATAAGATTAAAGATTAAATAAATGATTTAATCTTCAGTTCGGCATTCAAAAACATAAGAAATATCTTTGCATGACAAAGAAGAAGATTGATTATAACGACTCTCTGTTCGAATGCATGCACAACATTTAATTAATTAAATAAGAATATTTAATTAATTCGCATGTACACTTAATTGAGTTAGAACTGGATGATTTGAATGATTTGACGAAGAGATTACTCGAAGACGCCACTCAGACATTAAAGCAAGAGTTAACTGAGCGATTAAAATAGATGTCGAGTCGAGTAAAAGTGAATACTTAGATAACTCACATAATTATCTAAAATATAGAGGAATGCGTTAAAATAGGATTAATGAATTAAATAATTTATTTAATTCAAGACTCGATATTCAAAGAATAATTAAATAAATAAGATTTATTTAATTAAATGATGAAGGGATTTAAATGAATAATTAAATAAAAAGAATTTATTTAATTATAGTTGAAATATGATAAAGAGTAAATTAAATAAGAATTTATTTAATTTGACAAGAAGGATAAGGTTAATTAGTAACATAATTAAATAAAAAGCGTTTATTTAATTAATCAAATAGAATTAATGTTAAGGTGTGAATTAATTAAATAGTTAAGATTGTTTAATTAATAGAAGAATTAATGTTAAGATGAATTAATTAAATAATTAAGATTATTTAATCATGACCGTGAAGAATACAAATTACGAAGAATATGGAAGTTGCAGGCTTAAAACTAGATTTTGGTGTCTACAGACACAGGCTATTCATGACCATCCTCATTCTTTTGTAACATAACAACAACAATAGTGTGCATTGAGGTGAATGAAAATATTTGAAAAGGCTTTGCAAAATCTGGAGACTTAAGGACAAGAGCTTCCTTGATGGCCCTTTTGATCGATATAAAAGCTTCCAAAGCCTCTGCAGTCCATTCTATTATTTGTCCTTTCCTCAACATTTTTGATATGGGTTTAATGATCTCAGCAAAGTTAGAAACAAATCTCCTGACAAAGTTGATCTTTCCAAAGAATGATTGTATAGCCTTGACAATTTTAGGGATAGGAATTTTATCAATGGCCTCAACCCTCTCAGGATCTATCTTAATCCCTTCTTTTGAAACAATGTGTCCCAAGAGCTTACCTTCTATGACTGCAAAATGACACTTCTTAGGGTTCAAGCTGATACCATATTCTAAGGCTTTAATAAATACCTTCTCCAAATGTTGTACATGATCTTCAGCCTTCTTTGAGTAAGCAGTGAGGTCATCCTAATACACCACCATGATAGCATTGATCAAATCTGCAAATGCTACATCCATAGCTCTTTGGAAGGTTGCTCCTACGTTTGTAAGACCAAATGGCATTCTCATGTATACATATGTCCCCCAAGGAGTTGTAAATGCCATCTTATATTGCTCAGATTCTTTGACCTTGACCTGGTTATACCCTAAAAACCCATCCATCATAGACAACAGTTCGCACCCTGTTACCTTATGCAATATAGCCTCCATATTGGGTAGAGGATAATTATCTTTGAGGGATGCCATGTTTAGATTTCTGAAATCTACACATCGCCTGATGTCTCCATTCTTCTTTCGCACAGGGACCAAGTTTGAGACCCACGTTGAATGCCTGATTGGTTTAATGATTTCCCCATCTTTGAGCTTTGCCAATTCTTCTTGCATTTTAGGCTCCAATGGATTTATGGGTCTTTGCTTTTGTCTGAATGGCTTAGCATCTGGCTTCAATGGTATTTCATGCTGAAACAAATCTTCCCTGTACGCTTTTAGATCTTCATAAGACCAAGCAAACACATGTTTATATTTTCTCAACAACTCTATCAACATTTTTCTAATTTTAGGGCTTATCTTCTTCCCTATGTACACCTTTCTTGGTGCCATCTCAGTCCCCAAGTTAATCTCTTCAATATCTTCCCTTTTGACTGGTGTTTGCTTTATGAGGGAATGATCATTTCCATCATACACCCTCTCCAATTCCACTAAGCCTTTAGGAAGCTTATTTGTTTTGAGGTATAAGATCTCCTTCCCAAATATTGTTTGCTTCCCAACCACTTCTTCAACAAAGGCGTTGAAGTCAATCTCTTGGGCTTCATATTGATCTATACAATGGAGGAATTTCAAAAGGCTAGTATCATCATTAAAGACCTGCCAACTATATATGTTACCAGGCATAGCAGGTCTTGTCTTGAACTCAATTTGTGATACTCCAGCCAGTGTAATGTCATCTCTTTTCAACGCCACATTTGTTAGAAAGTTTTCCATTATGTTCTTTGACCTATCAATCCACTCAATTGAGAAGGCATCAAACAGCTCAATTGTGTCCCATACAACATTTTGGTATTGTTTCAGTCTTTTATGTTTTGCTGCATACTTGGGCTTAACTTTTGAAACAACCAACTCAGAATCCCCTAGAACAGCCAACAATTTGATTTTATGTTTCACAACTATGTTCAAACCTATCAATAAAGCTTCATATTCCACCACATTATTTGTACATTCAAATGTTAACAAGAATGAATACTTAAATGTAATACCTTCAGGTGAAACAAAAACTATCCCTGCTCCATTACCCTCTTGGTTGCATGCTCCATCAAAATACAGTTTCCACACACCATTGCAATTTTGTGCCACATGCTTTTCAATTGGGTCAGCATTCACTAATTCTGGCTGGGCTGGTTCTATCATAAAACTCCCAAGATTGACATCACAAAAACAATTGATTTGATCTTGTGGTACACAGTCAGCAATCTGGTTCATCCTTGGCTCCCTATATAACTTCACTTCTTGACCATTTACCAGAATTGTTGAATAAGAGAGATCAAACTAGACATTTCCACCAACTGTGGCTATCCACTGTCTTGATAGAAGCATCCCAAATAGAGCAGGGGTGTCAATTACTATTATATTAATGTTATAGGCCACCTGAGGATAAGCAACTAGGTTGACTTCAACATCTTTCATTATACCCACCACAGGAACAAGTCGGTTATCCATTGCATAACACTTACCTCCATTGGTATCCACCCACATGCCAAGTTGTTTCATAACTCCTACTGGCATGATATTTATAGCAGCACCAGAGTCTATCATACAATTCCTCAGTAGTTTTTTATTTATGAGTAAGGTATTGAAAAAAGGATCAACCTGTGGGGGACTCAATAATGCATTACTAAGGCATACTTCTGGGATATTCACTTTCTCTTGCTTATTAATAGTTTTAATGGCCATCTTACTTTCAGAATTCACATGTCTTTCATTCTCATTTGTTATTAATTAGATAGTACTATCTCTGTATTCCTTAATTTTCATCATCTCAAGTAGTGGAACAAACATCTTTACCTGAGATAAAGCCTAAGTGAAGTCAAAAGAAGATTCTAGTAGAACATCATTTCTTGCATTAGAATTTAGAGGCACTTCGTCGAGAGCATCCATAAATTATTTGAATCACTTCTTTGGTAATTGTTATACATTAGTATTCACATGGATCATTTGAGCAACATGCAAAGAAGTCATCATCATCTTATGGGGGGGCTACATAGTCTCTCTTCATTATATCATTTTTCTTTTGGAGAGGGGTTTTAATTTCCCATAGGGTTTTTCTCCTTTTCTCCACCTTATGAGAAACTTATAAATGTGTAACTAACATGGCCTAGTAGTCGAGACTCATCATACATACATACATACTCTCTACATTGCACTTAAGGGAGGGTGATGGCGTAAATAGTGTCATTCTAAAGATAACTAGTTAAGTTGTCATCACTTTCTAGTTTGACCTATTCATATTTGCTTAAGTTTACTTGGACTAATCTAGAGTTTTTTCTTACCTCATGTGGTTAAGACAAGTTTGCTCACTTTGTGAAACACCTCTTGCATGGTCACTTACCACTAGGGAAAACTTTAGGGGCAAATATTCACCAATTGGTGAATTCTAGGAATTGGCCGAGTCGAAATTGGCAAATTTCTCGCACCCAATTGGGTGTCCAAATCGCTTAGATTTTATGAACTATAGGTCCAATGCATGTCCATTCACCAATGATTTTTTTATTAGGCATATTTAAGAAACAAATTCACCATTTCCAAACTAGGCATTTCAATTGGACTGACTAATATTCTTGCCTAGAATCCCAAAAGCATTTAATAAAACACCTACATATTCACCAATACAATTAAAACAACATTGTATCAGGACCCATTTCACCAATTAAAATTTATGAATAGTTTCTTGTGAAGACCTATTTTGCCAATTAAAATTTATAAATAGTTGCTCATGAAGAACTATTTTTCCAATAACATTAAAAAATAATTACATTTAAGGACACATTTCACCTTGAAAATTAAAACAAATCATTGTATAAGCATGCAGGCTTCACAAAATTTTTAATATACCATTTAAAAACTCACATAATTCACCAAATATGGAATCATGGATTGATATAAATATAATCAAAAGTGTCATTTATTCTTACACATTTTGTTCGGTTCTAAGGTTCTACTTCTCGATTCAGAAGTCAACAAAAGCCGAAAACGTAGACTTAAAAGGTGAGTAATCATTTCTTCATAGTGTTATTAGTTATACTAATAAGTTTTCTTTATCTCTTTTCCATTCTTGCTTCAACAAAGTGAACCTTAGAACCAAACTCTAAAGTTTCAAAGTTTTCGAAACCTCTGACCCACCGAGTAGAAAGTTGACCAGGAAAGACTTGCAACTCAACAAAGTGAACCATCAACCAAGTCAGGGAATCAGGAAGTTATGAAAATTTAGAACTCTGTGACAAGGTTATAAAACTTTGACAACTAGTGACTAAGGTTAGGGAAAGCCAAAAAATTTATATTGTATTCCATGGTATTGAATTTGATATGTGATTTTGCATCATTTTTAAAGAACACTTATCACACTACTTATAAATTCCTATTGGATTTCCATTCACACAATCTTTGATAAATAACTGAAAGGAATATTATTAATCCATTCCTTGAATAGAAGCTAACAGTTCAACATCCATAACTTATAAGTTATAAGCTAACATAATCTAACAATTCAACATAAATAAATTTTAAAGGCATCCACCCAACTTAAAAAAAGAAGCTTAAACTACAAAATCACCTAAATTATACTGAGAAATCCTTAAGCATCCATCACCATAAAATCTTTATTCATAGATAAACATTTCACAACAATGAAACTAACCAAAAATCTATCATTCCAATAATAGAAATTCCACAGGAAATTATAGAGTTTTAAATTTTATGTTTTGATAATGGTTTCTTGAAGACAACCATTTTAGAAATTAAAATAAAAATTCTTTGAAGTATCAAGAGAGCCAAATTAAAGAAAATAACATAAAAACTAAAAACTAAACAACGGTCCCACTCCTAGCACTGACTCCTTCGCTTTCAATTATTTCCGCCTCCTCCTTCAATAATGCCTCCTGTGCCTTTACTCTTTTCCTATATTCCTGGTACTTGGTGACAATTGCAGTGATGTTTTTGCTTCCTGGAGTTGTAGTAATTTGTAACCTGGTTCTCCATGTGACCAAAGCCTTTTCACACTCAACCAACATCTAAGATCTTTTCTCTTCTCCACACTTATAAGTCCTCAAGTGGATGTCCATTCCACTAAGTTTTGAGGACTCTCATGTCACTATAGCACAATCAACTATTTATTTCTTGAATATCTCTCTAAACTTTAGAGAGATCTCTTTTATATCTAGAATGTTTTTATCAAACTCATCAGTAATTTCCACTCCTAAAATGCAACAATCTTCTTTAACTTCCACCAACATTTCATAATATTGATCAAGTGTATTATTAATTTCCTTCACCAAATTATCATATATATTCAATTTCCATTCTAATGAAATGGACCAGGAAGGGTCTAGATCCTTAGAATTATTTGCAGTTTGCTCACCAATTAATATCTTCAAATCCATAGAGTTGAATTCTTTCATTTCCTGAGAGAGCACATAGAGACTAGTTTGATCTTTTCTGAGCTGTTGAAGTTCTATTACTAACTCCTCCCTCTTGTTAACAACTCAAGTGTAAAAGAGCACAAATTTATTCAAAAAGAAGATAGCCTCTTGAGATATTTTATCGATCCCCTCACAAAAAGCTCTGGAATAGCTCAAATATTTTTAATTTTCTCTATGGTGAGCACATCAATGCCCTCTACCTAAGAACTTGAGGCTTCATCAGATGTCAGAGGAGTGGCCATGGAAGAAATAAAGTTACCCAATGCGAGGACTTGAGATTCCAGTTTTATATTTTCTTTCCTATGTTCTTTCACTCTTGTAATCAAGGTATTGACTAAATAATTGGCATGGTACACATCACCTTCTAGTGTTGGAGGCCCCATATCAACATGTGTGAATTTGTAGTCGACCTCTGTTATTTCATCTTCATTTAAATCCTTCAGAGGCTCAACAATTTATAACATTTGATTTCCAGAAGTAGCATCAGTCACCATACTTGAAATCCTTCCAGCTTTCTTAGGTTTTGAAGAGATTTGAAGTAACTTTGAAACTATATCCACTCCAACTATCATTGTAGGAATATGATTTCTCTTCTTCTCCATTGCTTTTTTTAGCCATCCTGGGGAGGTACTACCAGACTAGAATCTTTGTTTCCACTAATAGTTTCTTTAGGAGAGTTATGAGTGATAGTTGGATTATCAATTGGAGGTGGAGAAGATGGAAATTCAAAGTCAGATAAAGGAGGAAAGATATTATCTTCAAAAATCTACTTAAAAATAGCTTCAAAATCTACAACCACAAGTTTTCCTTGATTGGTCTTCTTTGTAGGGGTAGGAGAAAGCACATTGTCTTGTTCAAAAATGCTCAACTTGTTTGTTTCTTCTAGACTATCACCATCACCTCCTAACTGAGAATTTTTACTAGAGGACCTCACAGAGGGTTTCCTTGATGATACACTTGCACCAAATGCTTGCGTAGACCCCTATTCATTCTTTTGTGATGACTTAGGCTCTTGAATAGGACCAACAACTTGTTGCCATTTCCCATCCAACTAGTCCTGGGTTCTTTTAAGCATTGGGGCAACACACACCCTCATATCTAAAATTTCACTTTGGCTCCAATCAACCCTAGGGTGGGATTTATTAGGAAATCTTTCATTTGTAGGATCTATGATTGTTGAATCCTTGGCTACATTTTCAGGAATGTGAAATGATAGAATGAAAGCCTGTATTTGTTTCAGGGTTAGCCTCAAATAATCTCTTCTCAAAACTTCCTTCTCATTGACAAAATCTTCCTAGAAATATTTGATAGATAGGTGATGCTGATATAAGCTCCCTCCATAGAGATTATGCTTCACAAAACCCTTACTATCAAAATTAGCTCTCATAGAAAGATTCTGGAGGTTATATTCCTTGAGAATTCCTTCATCTCCCCTAGCCATCTAGTTTTCTTTGCACATAAAAGAAGGGGTCTCTAATGGGAAGACATACCCTCGTTTCCCCATGTTTGTATACTTAATATTAACCATGGCCATTTGTCGACAAACTTCCAGAAATATCAATAAATCTTCAAGATACTAAGGTAATTTTAATGGGGATTTCTCAAAATTCCCTATTCTCAGATAGGAAATCTTATCAAATTGGATATAAATCCTCCCAAATTTTGATACAAGAGAAATCAATTCAGGGGAAAGGCACATTTCTAGATTTCCATCTAGCTTCCTCTCGACCTCCATTAAAAATGCATCATTAACATGACAAAAATCACCCATTCCAAATTGTTTAGTGAACTGAGGAAAGAGTTTATACATAGGAATATTAGAAGTTGGGGTTCCTTGTGGCTCCAACCCAAGCCAAAAGGACCTATGACTACCTACAATGTATGCCGGGAAAGAACACATACAAAAAGTAGTAGTCTTATGGAAATTAATTAATTACTCATTCAAATGGAAGCAAATAACTTTAGCCTAGTCAATGAAAATGGTCTCATCAGGGAATATCAAGATAAACTAACACACCCAATCCTCAAATAACTCCACATTGTTCATTCCCAAGAATGCGGTGCAATAAAGCAATAGCATCTGCAATTTCTCCCTTAAAATGAAATCTTTTGAGTTTACTCGACAATTGTGACTTACCTTTCTTTTCAGACTTCAACCAGGTTTTGGCCATGGAGTTCTTACACTAGTCCTTATTCACTTTGAAAAATTCACCTACCACTGCGACATATATGTCTTCTATAGGTTCCCTTTCTAGAATCCCCAATGCATGGGAAACAACTTTAGTAGAAATTTCTGCAATTATAGTTCCATCCACAACTTTAATTTCCCTTGTCTGCGGGATGTACCTTCTTGCACATGCACTTATCAGGTCCACACTCAACACAACTTTTGGAAACCCTCCAGCTAAGCTAGCCTGCTTTCTAAGAGTTTTATATCTAGCTCATACTTTTCATCCCTCTCCAGGTGTGCCCAAAATTTGTCTAACTTAAAAGGTCTGAGCGTCATATCCCTTACGATGACCCAACATTCACTCTACATGAGCAAAAATTCATAGAGAATGAATGTTTGCACATGAGTTTCTAAGAAGTACTGGCCTTGGCAAAGAATGAGAATGCAACCTAAAAGTATGAGTAAAAAGACTGTTTGCACTTGAGAAGTACTAGCCTTGGAAAAGAATGAGAATGCAGGCTAAATGTTTGAGTAAAAGTTTGCCACCCACTTATGTTGTTTTTTTGATAGGACGTGCTTTAAATGCAACATTCAATTTCATTGCTTGAAAAGATAGCCTTTAAACCTGCATGCTATTGGAAATTCCTAAAAAGACAACTCAAGTTTATTCCGTACATAGCATTCAATGAGATGTCAGATGATGATGCCTTTGAAAGGCAAGATAAGTCCATCATGTCACACGGTTGCTGAAACTTGGAACCTCAAAACCAAAGTCTAAAGTTTCAAAGTTTTTGAAACCTCCAACCCACCGACAACAAAGTCTAAAGTTTTCAAAGTTTCAAAGGCTACATATGCATGAACTTAAGTTACTCAACAAAGTGAACCAAGTCGACGAATCAGGTAGTTATGAAAATTTAGAACTCCACGACAATGTGACATGCCACATGGTTATAAAACTTGGAGGCCTAGTGACTAAGCTTACTTTGCTCCCTTATTTTGAGTCTACAACCATACATCAAATATTCATCAAATGGTTGAGTAATTTATGATATAAATAATAAACATGTGTTTTAATTTTTATAAAATTTTAACCATTGATGTGCTCATATTGACATCAAGGCCTTTATAAAATGAATTACAATGTCACATTAATATCACAACCATTAATAGCACTAAGCACAATAACACTTAATGTTGAAATTGCAAAGGACTTAATAAAAGGAATTACAATGTCATATTAATAGCACAACCATTAATAGCATAGTAACACTTAATGTTGCAAAGGACTTAATAAAAGGAATTACAATGTCAAATTAATAGCACGACCATTTATTTTATTACAACTGAATTAAAATATCACATTATTACATAGTGCAATAAAAATGTTAGCACAAGCGCCAAGTTTCTGTTGGATTGCTGGTGAAAATGTAAATGTAATACATGTGTGTCTTAAAATAAATGGGACTTGTCAGGTCAACCATGCACTTTGAAATAAATTCTTGGGACTTTTGGGATCAACCATGGGCTTTGAAAGTAAATGCATGGGGAAAGGCGGGCTAATCAAACCGGGGAAATGGGAGCTGTGAAGATACACAATGTACTTCCCCCCTTTGAAAATCAAAGTCATGCAGAAGATGAGGGGTTGTAAAACTACTCCCATCTTCTACTTGCAACTTCCATGCACTGGGAGAGCATTTATCTCCATCAGAGCTCCTCATCCTGGCTCAAAACCCATCTAAGAAGTTAGGTGAACCAAATCAACTTCTTTCCAATCCCACCCATTTTGAACTTGAAGGAAATTGTTCTTTTACTCAAAAAGTACATAACTACATGTAGGAGAATTTAGAGTATCCCCAATAATGCCACATCATCTTCTTCCTGAATCATATTCCTTATTAACCCTACAAAATGAAAACCTTTATGACAATTTGAACATTGCACTCAAATTCTCAATAGTAAAGCCTTTAGCCTTCAATGAATGATTTCAATTTTCAGTTGTGCTCACTATCCTTATTTATGGGCAATAGTGTCACCAATAGTTCCACTACCATCTTGGTCCCTGTGTACACCTCACACGTGTCAAGTGTGAGGTTAGGTATAATCATGATTCATGAATCATAATCATGATTTACGCCAAAAAAAAAAAAAACCTTAAATTTTAATCGATTCATGTAACTTAATCCTTAAATTTATTTAAATGTTTAATTTGATTGATGTCTAGACTCTGACAAGTTGACAATTGTCAAAATTGCCAGTGCCCTCAAAGTTCAAATGATATGAAATCATTACAAATATTGTTTCACTAGCCATTTAGTCCTGCATTGGTAGCAAATTCTAAACTGTTGATCATTGTAAATCTAACAGTTAAAGGGTGATTCTGGAGGTTTAAGTTCATAGGACTAGCACTTTGTGCATTTCATTCTAGAATGCAACTACAACCATATAGCAAATGTTCATCAAATGTTTGAGTAATTTATGAATTATGATATAAATAATAAAAACGTGTTTAAAGTTGTTTTAAACTTTAATGCGCTAGGATTGACATCAAGGCCAAGGGGCGGGTAACTTAACATTGCAAAGGACTTAATAAAATGAATAATGATATTGGGAACTGGGGGAGAAGGTCAATGAAAAATTAGAAATCAATAACATTTTAATTTTTGGTAAACCCTAACAAGAGTGACAACTTTTAGTGTTTGTAATGTTTTTTTGTCAATTTGATGGCAACTTTCTTTTTTCATTTGTATTGCTTTATGTTTTACTTTTAAATCTGCATGCAATTATTTCATAAATAGATAATACTTAATTTATCGAAGGAAAAAAAAATGATTTGAATAGATTCATAGACACTGAACTCAGAAAATAACTCCTTGATGGAAACTTTCTTTTTTCATTTGTATTGCTTTATGTTTTGCTTTTAAATCTGCATGCAATTATTTCATAAATAGATAATACTTAATTTCTTAAAGGAAAAATGATTTGAATAGATTCATAACCAACGCTCAAAAATAACTCTTTATTGTAAAATTTATAACCATTTATTTTATTACAATTGAATTACAATGTCACATTATTAATATCACTATTACTAACCCTATTTAATAATTTATAGCCACTAGTGTTGCTACCAGCTTGATTCACGCAAACCAAAAACCAACTTAGTCAATTTGTGTATCTTAAGCCTTACATGTACAATTAAAAATTAAAATGTTTAATTTGGATTAATGTCCGGCTACATGCAAATTGTACCTCAATCTGACAAGCTATCAAAATCACCAGACTCTAGTCAACACTACCAATGCCACTCAAATGATATGAAATCATTACAAATCTTGTTTCATTAAAGCTATGAGTTGTCCAATCAATCACTTCAGATGTTCAAAAGATTGAGAATTTCAATTAAATGAAATGAATACATCAAGGCATTGAAAAGAGAGAAATAAGCCTTGATCTTTCCACGTGTCTGTATCTAATGGTTCTAGTGTTATTCTAAGGTTTCAATTTGCAAGTCTACTACTTCAGAAATTTACTTCTAGAATGCAAGTAAAACATTACATCAAAAATTCATCGAATGGTTGTGGTTATATTGATTTTCCTTTACATCCTTTGTGTAAAATGTTCTTAAGTTTTTAAGCCTTGGTCCTACATTCTTCCTAGGTGGTCCCTCTTTTAAAATAAACTTTCTTCACATGCATATTTCTACTACTTAAGTTCTTCTATCGCTCATCACCAAAATCCAACCCATCCGGTTCATTACCATGATGATGAGCCTTGATCTCCCCACGTGTCTAGATCTAATGGTTCTAGTGTAATTCCAGAGGTTTTAATTCACAAATCTACTACTTGAGAGATATACTTCCAGAATGCAACTATAGTCGTCCATCGAAAATTCATCGAATGGTAGTGGTCTATAATGTCGCATGGTCGCTGAAACTTGGAACCTTAGAACCAAAGTCTAAAGTTTCAAAGTTTTCAAAACTTCCAACCCACCGATTACTTAGATGACCAAGAAAGACTTGCAACTAAGGTTAGGAAAAACACCAAAATCTTGACTTTGGTGAATTAAGATTGGAAAGGTGGGAAGGATAGTGTATTTATGAAGTGAAGATCATGGGAAAATTTTAGCAAGTGGACATGACTAGAGGATCGATGGGTAATTAAGATTGGTACATGTGGAGTTTGAAAAATTATTACCTCTTGGCCCTCGATTAGCAAAGTTAGATTGACAATTCATCAAACGGTCGTGGTTAGATTGATTTGCACTGACACTTCGCCACTTCACATTTTTTTATTAATGATAATAGTTTATTTTATTAAATATAAAGCAAAAGTTACATGTACTTTAGATTTATCTTCATCCATGAACTACCAAAAAGTTGATTAACTAGCATAGTTTCCATTTCCAACATATCAAATTATCCCCAATCATACCTCCCTGAAATCTACCCTTCCAACCATTGTTCATGCCCCAAGGTGTTTTACAATTACAATGCAAATCTAGGCATAACCCCCAAAAAACAAAATCATAGACAAGATTTAGTACAGTAATCTATTTTTTTTTTTAAACTTGTACTACTCATATGCCTTCGATGAATTACCCATCTCCAACGACTCTATCTCCATTAATGGCTTCATCTTCTTCCTTAGACGCAGACCCTTATTTTCATGCATCTCTACTTTGGTGATGTCATTGAGATTCTCTATGACCTCCTCGACCTCCATTAGCTCGACATAGATTTTGAGTGCTTTCCACCTGCGCTCTGCACCTTCTCACCACAACTCACTTTGTTGTGTCCTTTTGGCTACTCGATAAAGCGATAATTTAAATCCATGAGCTTCGGGCCTCCACCATCCATGCCTTCAACCTTAACAAGCCCTACTCCTAGTATCGCCTGTTCCAAAATTCCTTCCATATCCTCTAAAAAATCTTTGTGAACCAGAGTTTTCATGACTTTCCTCACTACATCCACCAGCTCTCCTAAGTCCAGATCCCAAGCCACGACCAATGTATCCATGCTTTAATTTTTCAAAGCTATTACCCAAAATAAACTACTTGAAACTACTTGTGCCACTTGCACATCCTTGAAGAGAAATAAACCCCGCAACTGCTTCATAGATGCTTTGCCAATGAAAGGGTCCAGCTTCCTCCATGATGTCAAGGTGAAATTGGCCTCCATTGTTTCTCCGGTTCACTAGCTTCTAGACAACCGCCCACTGTTGACCGGCTACATGAGATGTATGTCTTTAATACATCTCAATTTTTCAGCCATCTCCATTAATACCAATTCTTGAACGTACGTCTAGCGTCGGCAAAAAATATTCATCAATGCTTCACTTCTTACGGAAAATTCCATGCCTCCTTCGCTTACTAAACAATGTTTAATTCACTAATGTTTTTTCTTAATCATTTGAAAATGGGTTTAATTCACCAATGAATTTTATTTTTTAGTTTGAAAAAAGTTTTAATCACCAAAAAAATTATTTTTTCTAGTTTGAAAATGGGTTTAATTCACCAATCGAAATATTTTATTGGTTTGAAAATAGATTTTAATCATCAATGGAAAAATTTTAGTGGTTTTAAAAAATTTGCATTTGGTTAGGATTTTCCATAAACTTCTAGCGATTAGAAAAGATTAACCAATGGATTTTTTTTTCATCAAAAACTTAAAAAAAAATTCCACCAAAATTAATATTTTTATCGGGAAGTATACAATATTCGCCAGGATATTACACCTTTGCCGGTTTCTTAAAGTTTTCCCTGCTTGCCACTCGAACACTTGTCATATGAGTTAACAGGTGTTCCATCATTGAAGGGTTAGTTAGCCATTGTGTACAATGTGAATACCTTCACCACCTTGCTTATACAAGCAAGGTTACATTGTATATTTTACTCAACTCTTGTATCAATCTCTTGATAAAATCAATTAGGCTCATTTGTGTGCATGTATTTTATAGAAGTTTCCAGTTTTTTCTCTATGATCTTGGAAATCACAACACAGGACACGATTTTGTTCTAAAGAATTTTTTACTTGAAGAGTAAATTAGTTGGTATTTGTGATGAGGTAAAAATAACCTCATAAATATAATAAGCCAAATACCCTTCCTTATTTTTCCCAATCACTTTTACCCTACCAATTATTTATCTTTAGGATTAGTAATTGCTTACTTTTTGTGAAAAAATGTATAATCTTTATTTCCTGAAATTGATTGAAATAAGCTGACCAACACTAACAAAATGGTATATTTTTTAGTATTGTACAAGTCATTATGCATAGTTGGTCATTATGCTCAGCCAAGTGGATTTTAAAGCAGACTTCAAGGAAATTGAAGACAAGCATTGAAAGTATAGGCACCGAAATTTTAGGAAGTGCATAGTGGATCGAGTCTTTTAAAGCTTTCTATTATTTTTTTGTTTAAAGACTTCATGGCTCACTCCGAGCCTTTTAAATGCTTTATGTTATGGACCTAAGTCCATTAGTTATTTGAATTATGTTGAAGACTTTTTAGTGGTGATCTTCACCATCTAAATTCTAGGATTTTGTTAACAATTTTTGTATAAATGTGTAACCATTAGAAACAATGATACTAGATATCGTTATGCCATCATAATATGCTTTTGAACTATGTATTTATGTTATACTTTTCCTAATATGAATAGAGCTTTACTAGTCCTATTCTAAGTTATTAGTATTGTGCAATGGAATTACCTTGGATGGATTAATTTTGAAGTTATAGAATTTTATGTGATCTAAGCTAAGTGTAGTAGTACCGAGAGATGGCCACTCAAGGGAATCATAGAATAGATAGATAATTGTTTTCATTTTCAATTCTATTATTTTTAATTTGTAAATGATAAATGTGAATGAATGTGATTTGTATGCGTTGAGCTCTATTAAGTTATTCTTGCAAGTTGTAGTTTGATTTTATAATTTTTATCTCCATTTATCTGAAATTGTAGAGCACCCACTCTGGGTATCAATTGTAGGTTGTTAAGTTTTTTTTCTGTTAATAGTTAAATGTTAGTTGATAGTTGTTATGATTTTATTGCAAGCATTTATTTTCAAGCAATTTTCATGCTTTCTAGTTTAATAAATTCATGCTAAATCTAGTTAATCACTTCATGCTTTCTAGTTTAATCATTTTATGCTTTCTAACTTAATAATTTCATGCTTTCTAGTATAGAAAACTTTACACTTTCTAATTTAATGGCTTTTTAGTTTAATTTTTATTTACAATTGTTCCAAACATTCAAAAAATCTGAGAGGGTTAGTCAAGATGTTTCCTATTGAATATAGCCTCCAAACACTACCCGGTCGATACATTTGATGCATTTTTCAACTAAAGCGATAGGACTTAATGACAACTTGTCAATTTGAGAAACTACAATGGAAATAAATATATAGAAGAAAGCATGACGAGGATAAAGTAAATAAAAATTGTGAGTGTATTTTTTAAAAATAGAATTGGATCAAAAGATGAGAAGTGGAAGATTTATAACATTTGTAGCTAGGTATAAAATAGTATTATTATTTGTGATGTTGAGGAATTGGTCATCAATGTTGGTTCATTAGGATGATAGTTATGATAATAAGTAAACTTGTTTCATATATAATAAAATAGAAGGATCAAGATTCTTCTATGGGTAGAATTAATTTGCCTTCTTGTTCTTCATATAGATATTAATTTATTATTTTATTTAATTATTAGTTATTGATTAATGTAAATAATCCATTAAAAAATATATCTTTTTTAAACATATAAATAGTGACCTAAATATATACATATAAAACATTTAGTTCATACAAAACATTGACACACATATATTGGGGGTGAATTTGAGATTAATTTTTGATGGCGATGAATTGTTGGTGGTGAATTTGTTCATGCCATATATGGCTCTAGGAAAATTCACCAGGGAAAAATTCACCACCAACAATTCACTATGAGAAAATTCACTGCAATGACAAATTCACTTCAAGGAGAATTCACCACCAACAATTCACTTTCCCAAAAAATTAACATTTTTTAATATATATTTCCAAAACTTTAATTTTTTTGCAAAAAGAATAATTTGATTTATGATAATAAAAATGATAAAAAAAATTTAATTTGATTCCGTGGTGGTGAATTTGAGATTAATTTTCAGTAGCAGTGAATTTCTAGTGGTGAATTTTCCTTGAGGTGAATTTTTTCATGGTGGTGAATTTTCTTGCAGTGAATTGTTGACAATGAATTTATCGATAATGAATTGTTGGTGGTGAATTTTCTCATGCCATATATATGTCCTTAGAAAATAAGTCTTTTAGATATTCACTTCCATACATAGTGGAAATGCATAGATATTTATTGGAAATACTCAAAAATCTATATCTTTAGAAAATAAGTCTTTCAAATATTCACTTCTATACACATTGGAAGTGCATAGATATTCACTCTAAATACTCAAAAGTTATTGATGGTGATGAATAGTTTACTCTATAATTTGTAAGCAAGAAATAGTAAAATAAATTTATACAAGTTCAATCAATGTTGCAGTTCTAAATGAAAACCCAAAGACGACTATGTGTAGCTCAAAAAAATGCTTATACATTACCAACCCAACAAATAAATGTACAAACTAAATTTAAATTATATAGTTTCAAAAATAAAATAAAGTTAAATAAATATACCATTAATAGTACCACAACCATTTAAAAAATGTCAAATATATAAATCTACATGCCAAAATATAATAAAAATTCTTGTGCAACCAACACATGAAGAATAACCAACATGTGTCGTCCATATTACAGCCGGAAGTAAAAAAAATATGTATACAAAAATTTGGGGCAGGAATCTATAGCTCTCAATCTGCACTCCTCTTCTTGATAAGTGTCCGGTTCTAAAACTACAGAAAATGGGTTGGAAGATGTCTCCAAGCTTCAATTATGGCTTTGTTGACTTGAATGACTTTGATGAGTTGACAACACCTTTTAACACCTTCTTCTTTGACAAATCTACATACAAGACCTACAAAAACACACATGCAAAGAGGGGGAAAGGGTTAAGGGTTAGAGAATAGGGGTTTGCCTTGGTCAAACCCCCATTTGGTAATCAAACACTAGAAAATGAAATGAAATAGAAAGAGAATGATGAATCAACAACATGCAATGTCACAACTCACCAAACCCTTGATGTAGAAATCTGAAGATATGCAAATGGATGCTTGATAATGCCTAGAATGCTTGAAATTGCTTGGGAATGAATGAATTACTTGAGAATGAATTATTAGATTAATCGGGATGAAAATGAGAGGAAAACCCTTCATTTATACTTGATTTTACAATATTTCCCAAAAATAACACATCATAGGCCGACCTCAAGGCTAAGAGAATAAAATCCTACTAGAAATTTAAAATAATTTTGATTTTTGTGCCCAATGGGACTAAGTTGCCCTAGGTGATGACTTAGTCCCACCAGGGAAATTTTAATGGGTGTTAGAAATTATGTATTTAATGATGTTTAACAGAATTATTCTCAAAAATACACTTAAGTATGGTCAAAAAGTCTATTAAGGGGTCATTTAAACATGAGAAAGGGTCAAATTAGTGATGACAAGCCTAGAAAAGCATGAGAGTTTGTTGCAAATCTTTACAACACTTTGAAATAAGAATTGGTAAGGGATAAAAAGAGGTTATTTAGGTGAATTATAATGGAAGGGTCCTAAAAAAGTGTGAAAGTTGGTTACAACTCTTCACAACACTTTTACAAGACATCGTAGAATTCTTAATAATTCACAAGGGTCCAAGACCTAATGTGAATGTGTTGACCACATTACAACATTAAATCTAGGAAAAATCAGTCCAAAATCCACAAGAGAGACTCAAGTGAGCGTAAAATTGTCCAAGTATACATTTTTTGGCGACACACATATATACGGGCCTATACATAGAGACCCAAATTACACAACACCTAAAGCCACATGGAACCAACATGAGATCGACTTTACCTAACTTATACATATATTCAATTACCAATTATAAGTAGTTAACCACTTCCTTTATTCATTTACTATTTAGAACACATGAATTAAATACAAGTTATTAGATTTACTCAACTCTCTTCCTACCTATTTGGTACCCATTTCAGCCTCAAACTAAAGCTTACAGAGGAGGAAAGGTTAAAATAATTATGAATAACCCTAACCCTTGGAGTTTCCCCCTATTCCCTCCTCCTACAGACTTGAAGTCACAGGGGAATCCTTCGCCCAAGGACCACTTATGTTCTGGCTTCCAAACGGTTCAAATTCACACGTTCTCCTCACAAGGTCACTCAAAGGACCTACACACAAGCTCCCCATAATCAAGGTTTTGATATTGTTTATCTTTCATTATTAACATGTAACAGTAGTTAAGAAAATATAATTAAGCATATGATTTAATAACCCATAATATAACACTTCCCTCTACTAATATCAAGGTCTTGAATTAAACTTGACCTATTATTATTCATAAACCATCTTGGACATCCTTAGGTTCATCTTATCAACATTGGTGCTAGGCTTATTACGCAACATGAAATTACCTTGGCTCACACAAACCCATAGGAAAGCACTTCTATTTACTATGCAATTATATTGAGGTTCATTCGAGCTATAGTATTCTTCCTTCATTCTCATGATAATTTCCATAGCAAGTTTCTCATACTTAAGAAATTGATAGACATCATACTATCATAGTGAGCCTTTACCCTTGAACCCCAAGTGGGTTTCCAAGAGTATAAAAAAAAATATGTTTAATACATTGGGGTTCTAGCACCCACTAAAATAGATCATTATCACTTACATGATTACTCCACCATAACCTAAAAACTCAGGTTAGGTAATTGTGTTCCTAGTCCATACTATATTATTAGGACTACATAGTTATACCTTATTCCATGTAAAATATTAAGGTAGTATTATATGACACCCTCCCCTTTGTATAGATTGAAGTTCAAGTCTTGGAAAATGAAATAATTTAATATGTAAAATCATCGTATAATCATAAAAGGTTGGTGTGGTTTAGAGAGATAGAAAACTCAAATTCCTAAGTCTAGTTGTAAACTTCATTTAATAACTATCATGACCACACTTCCCTCTTCACTAAGTTGATAGAGTGCCAACTTCTAAAGTTTGATCAATTTGCATGTTACCAAATCATATCCCCCTATTTCCAATATTAGGGATTCATACCTTTATACAACTTTTAAAACAAGCCTTAGCATTAATATTTTTACTCCCTTTTAATAACAACCCTTGATTTGATAATCTTGAGATATCACAAGTGTATATATTGAACCACTATATTACACTAATAAGAAACCCTTTACAAAGAATTTCATGTTCGGGGATGACCAAGTAGAATAAACATCACATATCATTTTCCTATGACTAATGCAATGATCATGGTATTAGAATACTAAATAAATACTAAAGTATTAGACACATAAAAGTGTTACATGTCATTTCTTGATCTCGTTTGACCATTTAAGGATGTATTTTATTAGGATGGACGAAGGTCTATTATAATTTGTAAGAGAGGGGGACCAACCACATTCAAGGCCCCAAGTCAAGGAGAGACAAGAGCGGAAGGCTGGCCTAATTTACCTCAACTTAAAGTGATGTTTTGAGATGAGGGATGAGAATGATGAGGACTATAAGGTCCTTCAATCACTTTACAGACCCGAAACTTGGAATGGGGCTAGGCAAGCTGGTTTTTGGGTTCAACACTATGCCTCAAGTAGCTCTCTACTTGAGGAAAAAATCATAGTTCCGGCACAATAGCACAATGCAGTGGTGTCTGTAGAACCAAAGGACCAAAAAGACAATGTGAACCACTAGAAGACAGATTGACACCCTAGCTAATGGTTTTTAAGGGAACAAAATAAAACTATGAAGTAAGAAATATATAAATGAATTTGATAAAGCAAGTAGATTAAAGCTAGGGTGACAAAAGTGATCTTAGAAAAGATCCTATTTTCTAGCTAGCTCCACAAAGCACATCCACCTACACATAAGAAAGAGGAACATTGTTGGGGGGTTGTATAGGGGCCTGCCTCAGTTAGACCCCTATTTTGGTGTTTCCACCTCCACAAACAACCAAGATAGCAACAATGGAGAAAAGTATGATAAAGGAGGAATGAAAGTAAAGAACGCAATAATACTAAAAAACAGTAATGTGCTACTCAACCAAATTGTAGAGGAGAGGAGTGAAAATATTACCACCTCCACCAAGAGCTCACAAGATAATGGAGGAGAAAATGAGAGGAATCAATCCCCTACTGCAATGGTGTTGTTCCACACTTGATCTACAGAGTTGATGAAGTGTTCTTGTTGCTGCTATGGAGTGCCAAAGTGCTGCTTAAGATTAATGGATGCTTAAGAAATGCAATAAAGATTGTGTAGAAGATTGCTTGGAGAGATGAACTGAATGCTTAGAGGGATCAAATGAAAGAACGAAGAGTGAATTGAAGGGAGAATAAGAAAAATGGCCATATTTGGATCGGTTGGTCAAAGAGGGGCAATACAAATCAACCCCAATAGGAACTGTAATGCCTTTTCCAACTTTAGACGTAGAAATATATTAGGGACATAAGTACACCATGTGAGAATCCCCGATAGTTATTCTTCTACCGATGCACAAAACAAATGCCAAGTGGAATGAAGGTAGTGGGATGATGTGGACTTTTGCATTCGAATTAGGTTTACTAAGGTGAGGAGGTGTAAAAGGGGAATTTGTTTAAGGGGTGCAAATTTTCTCCTATACATTTTTCCCCCACTTTAGTGAACATGAATATTGATGAGTACTTTGGTAAAGTAGATCAGAGATGTAGTAAAGTTAGAAATGTATACCTGAACCATCAAGGAAGTAGACCACGATTTGGAAAACTCGAGAGCACATGACAAGCAAAGACTTCATATCCCCATAAAACTATGAAGCTGAAGAATGAAAGAGTCTTACATGCTCGTGGATCTCCAAGGAGGTAACCCCCAAGATCTTTCACATGAAGAAAGCCCCAAGAATAAAGCACCTCATAGGATTGCATACCTACAAGGAAGGTGTCCTCCAAGATCTCTCACATGGAGGAGGCCAAGAAAGTGCCCTACAAACCCACAGACCCATAGGGAAGGTGTCCTTCAATATTTTTCACATGAAGGAAACCTAAGAAAGCACCCTACAAACCCACAGACCTATAGGGAAGGTATCCCCCAAGATCTCTCATATGGAGGAAACCCAAGAAAGTTCCCTAGAGACCCACAAACCTACAGGGAAGGTATCCCTCAAAATATCTCACATGGAGGAAAGCTAAGAAAGCACCTTACAGACCCGTAGACCTACAAGGGAGCCACCCCCAAGATCTCTCACATGGAGGAAGCTCAAAAGAAGCAACCTACAGGCTCACAAACTTGTAGGAAGGTATTCCCCAAGATCTCTCATATGGAGGAAACCCAAGGAAAGGAGACTCCACAGAGTTAGAAAGAAGCTTCACAGGTGCACTTGTAAAGTGACATGTTTACTCATAGATAGAACATGTTAGAAAGTGACCACACAAGTGAGTAGTCAAATAGTCTTGTAGACCAACAAAAAGTTGGAAAATTTTCAAAGGGTCCCTTAGGAACCTAGTGTAAAGAAGGGATCCACTCAAGGGATGCACTGTTCAAAAGTACGAAAGAGATGTTTCTTTCTCGAATCGATTCATCATCAAGGAATCCTTTTGAAAGATGTTCAATTCATCAAGGAAGAAGATTACCCCACATGAGGGGAAGGTCAAAGTTTCTCCCACCTTGGAGGAAGGTTATCAAGTTCTTTCTTTACAAACCCATGATGAAGGAAACACATTCCATTAGGGTTTCAAGTTGAGAATGTGATTCTTGAAAAGAAGTTTGTGAAGATTCTTGAGAAAAGATTCACTGGAAACAAATGCATTTTTTGAGAATCAAAATGTTATAGAAGTGGCATTGTCACACATGAGAGGGAAAATTCAAGAAAACAAAAGAAAAAGATAAAGGAAAAGAAAAAAAGAAAAGAACATAGACACAGGGCACAAGGATAGCCTGATATTTTGGGGTAAGAACTACTCATAAATATATATGTATAGTAATAGTATATAAAATAAATTTTCATCAACTCCCTACTATATCAGACAATGTGAAGAATTCACAAGAAGAAAAAGTAAAATTAAAAAATTGGGTCAACATGGAAGGGAAGCCTAAATTCCCTCAACACTTTGCATCATCCCTAATTTATTGAAAATCAAGTCACAAATATGGAAGAATGATGATATAAATAGAAGGTTTATGACAAAAAAAACCATGCCTATATCCAAGCACCAATAGGGGTGAAAAGGGTCATCCAAGAACACATAGCATGATCACAGGGGAACACATCACAACACTCACACACATCTAATCTAAAGATAAAGAAGGGTCCTCCCCTTAACATTGATCGAAAAAGAGGTCATCTGCTTCCTAGTCTAGATCATTGTAGGGGGAAGGAGAACAAGCTTGCAATGGTGGAATGTTAAGAGGAGTGTCCAACCCTCCAAAAACAAGGGCTAAGGAAGAGAGCCCTGCAAGGTCCTCTCCACCAAGCTCTTGTGGAGCTAAGGTCAACGATTTCATAAAGATCATCAACAAGGCCAGAACCTTGTCTCGAGAGTTAAACATGCACTTTATAGGAGTGCCATGTTTTACCTCAATAGACAGATGAGGTTTCACTTGAGATTCACTACTAGGCTCACCAAGTGATTCAGGAGCAGTGATGAACTTAGGGGAAGTCGAGACTAGTTCTGTCACTAGGACAAAACAAGTCAGTAAGGGACCACCTTTTGAATAAGGTGGGCTCCTCTTGTGTCCTATGTTGCTATAAGGAACACTCTCTACCTTCTACTTCATTAGAGGATGAGAACACCCCACAAATGAGGCAAGAGGTGTAGAGGAAGAGGAAGAAGAGAGAACCATAATAGATATGACCACAGTATTGATCATTTCTTTGGGTTTTAGGAAAGATTGGACATCTAGAAGGGACATCAATAGAGGAAGATCCACTAAAGGAGTGATGAACACCTACACCTTTTTAGGTTTAGGTGCATTTGTACTCACAACAGAAGCCAAAAGTGATACAAAGCTATACTAAATGGGAGTAGAGGAGAGGAGAGAGGAGGACGCGATAAAAGTCCCTGATACAAGGGTGGTTGTCTCCCCTTCCTTCCTCTAGAAGGTGACTTGCTCAGCCATGAGATCCTTTCACTGGCACTTATGCTCATACGCAAGGTAGTTTCTGTGACTCTTTGAGCTGGAGGCCAGAGGTTGCGAAGGAATAGAAGGCTCCTGCTTTGCCATGGGAGTCTCTACTACAGTCATTTTTGGAAAAGGAAGTCTCTACTACAGTCATTTTTGGAAAAGGAACAAATTCTTGAATGGGAGTAGGAGGGGTAGGTTGAGAAGCAATGAGGGGAGTCGACTCAAGTGCCTTGATAGTGGGCCTCTTCCCATTCAATGCTTTGGGAGTAGGAGCGGTAAGAGGCCATAGAGGCCAAGACATAGAGGACTTCTAATGGAAGCTTTTCTTCCTATTATACCAAATGGGCTTAAGCTTTGTGGGAAAAATAGGAAGCTCAAATGTGGGAAGCTTAGCTTTTTTCCAGGCGGGCACCATAGGATTCTCTTAGGACCACTTCACTTCATCCCTTGTACATGCCTTGGCAGCATCACTGTCAGCTTTTAAGAAAGCCCTATGTGAAATAGCTAAAAAACAATAGAGGGTATCTCACTTTCTGCCTTAGGCACCCTTTCTTATAATTTTGATACGTTTGGTATAGGAGGTTCATCCTAGACAAGAGAGGACCAATGGACATAGACCAAGAGTAATCCAAGGAGTAGCTACCACAAGAAACCAATAGTTTATAACCGGTGTCATGAATCACATGCACGAAACCCTCGTGGATAAATTTTAAACAATTATGCATGACCAAAGGCACTACATTCATAGCTACTAACCAATGGATACCCAGCTTCACTCTAAAGAGTATAGACCCAAGGATAATTTTGAATAGAAGCTTCATGGATTTAGGTCCAACCAAAACCGATAGGACAATACTACCCAAAGGGGGCATGAAAAGTCCATCATGCATGTGGATGGTGCTCACAGGTGCATCATACCCATCTTTATGCAAAAAGTTGATTAGTATGATCTCCTTAGTTATGATGTTTACTTGAGATGTTGGATCAATGAGAACACCTACTACGATGTTTTTGTTGATTCATGCAGGGATGTAGAGAGGAAATGGTTCCCTCTTAAATCCCATCTGTAGGTCCTGTGAAGTGAAGGTTATATGAGTACCACTTCTCACAGGTTGTGCAAAGGGAATAGGTTGATGCAAAAAAGAGGCCATCACATGCAATGAATAATACTCTCTTAGGACCCTCCAAAGGTTGCAAGGATAGGACAGTGACCCAATTAAGGTTTCATTACACAACACCTTCAAAACCTTCCAACTACAACTACTAGGGGTTGCAAGTTGGGTTGTAAGGTAAAAGCCTCACAACACTCACACCTACAACACTCCTAGAATATGAGGAAAGGAGCTTTCTGTATCATAGAAAATAACCAAAATGGTTCATGTTGAGCTCACCAAAAAATGTAAGAGAGGGGGACCAACCACGTTCAAGGCCCTAGGTCATAGAGAGCCAAGAGTGGAAGGTTGCCCTAACTTACCTCAGCTTAAAGCTATGTTTTGAAATGAGGGACAAGAATGATGAAGACTAATGTCCTTGAATGACTCTACAAACTCAAAACTTAGAATGGGGCTAGGTGAGCCATTTTTTGGGTTCAATATTGTGCATCGGGTATCTCTCTACCCAAGGACGAAAGCACAATTCTGGGACAATAGTGTGACACACCAGCGCCTCTCAGGTGCAATGGTATCTATACAACCAAAGGACCAAAAAGACAATGTGAAGCACTAGAAAATAGACTAAAGGCCTAGCTAATGGTTTTTAAGGGAACAAAATAAAACTATGAAGTAAGAAATATATAAACGAATGTGATAAAGCAAGTAGATTAAAGCTAGGGTGACAAAAATGATCTCACAAAAGAGCCTGTTCTCTAGCTAGCTCCACAAAGTACATCCACCTACACAAAAGAAAGAGGAAAATTTGTTGGGGGGTTGTATTGGGGCCTGCCTTAGTATGACCCCAGTATTGGTGTTTCCACCTCCATGGAAACCAAGATAGCAACAATGGAGAAAAGTACGATAAAGGATGAATGAAAGTAAAGAACAAAATAACACTACAAAATAGTAATGTGATACTCAACCAAATCGTATAGGAGAGGAGTGAAAATTTTACCACCTCCACCAAGAGCTCACTAGCTAATGGAGGAGAAAATGAGAGGACTCAAGCCCCTACTGCAATGGTGTTGTTCCACACTTGCTCTACGAAGGTGATGGAGTGTTTTTTTTGTGCTATGGAGTGCCAAAATGTTGCTTGAGAGTAATGGATGTTTAAGAAATGCAATAACTATTTTGTAGAAGATTGCTCAAAAGATTGCTTAGAGAGATTAATTGAATGCTTAGAGGGATCAAATGAAGGAATGAACAGTGAATTTGAAGGGAGAATGAGAAAAATGACCATATTCGGGTTGGTTGGTTGAAGAGGGGCTTTACAAATCAACCCCAATGGGAAGTGTAATGCCTTTGCCAGCTTTAGACATAGGAATCTATCAAGGACATAAGCACACCATGTTAGAATTTTCACACCACATGGGCGTTCTCTATAGTTATTCTTCTGTTGATGCACAAAATAGACACCAAGTGGAACAAAGGCAATAGGCTGATGTGGATTTTCACTTTCGAATTTGGTTTTCTAAGGTGAGGTGTATAAGGAGAATTTCTGTAAGGGGTGAAAATTCACTCCTATACATAATTACTTAATTGTATTCCAATCTAAAAGTTCACTACAAGTTTCTCTTAATTATTGAAGTTATAATTGCATCTATTTCAACTACCATGATGAAATTCTTGATGAAAGGATAGTATGAATGTGTTTAATAAAGTAAATTATTTGTAGGCCAATTTACACAATGAATAGAAATGAGAATAAAGTAGAAATATATAAATAAATTAAACTACTTAGCTTTGCTAGAAAATCATCAATAAATATGATGACTCTCTGAAACTCGAACTCCAGTGGAAGTAGGGAGAATGCTACCAATGGTTGTGGAGTTTAGCTTTGTACCAACTAATCCCTGGAGATGAATGAAGACATGATACACTTGTAGGTTGCACCACAACACACCTGGTCTAGGAAAAATTCCCTATCTCTACTCCCATTTTCTATAAGGGTTTTCCCAAGGACCACGACGACTTATCTTGAGAAAGTCGACGGATGCCTCTAATTAGATGATGAACCTCACGGATTTCTGATATTTAATAATTCTCCAACCTCTGCTTTCGAAAGACTTTTTCTTCAGTTTCGATTTTCTTCTGATTTCATTCTTTGCCGGTAACCTCTACTATGATTGTCCGGACGCCGACTTTAACCATCGAAATCCACTGACTTCTCCGGAACTTCCCTTCCCGAGCGAAAGTTCGACTTGAAAATGGTCACCACCCTCTTCCTATGCACCAATCACTCTTTCTCTCCCTCTACTCACACTCTCTACCTTCCTCTTCACTTCTTACTCTACATTTCTCCCTTTTCTTTTTGCATTTTCTTTCTGAATAATGCATACCTCATGTGCATTTCTTATCCCTTTAATTTTCCCCTTTCATTGCAAGTGAAGAGAATACGAGCATGGTTTTGGGAATTTTTGTTGGCTTTTTCACCTACCAAAACTTTTATTTTTTTGAAAATTTTGAAGCCTTTTTTAATAGATTGCATGTTCCTATTCTCTACAATAGCCAATCCTCCTCAACTTAATGGAGATTGATATTCATGACTAAGCCTTACTTGGCCAACTACTATTCTGCAAACATTAATTCAAAGTTCCATACCTTTGTCCACATCATTGTAGGCAGTGCTAAGTCTTCCATACATCATAATTAATGTGTCTCTATTCTCTACTTTCTTGCATCGATCCCCCTCATGCTAGGGGAGAGGATATAATACATAGGTGGGGGCCCTAACGTGCGATGGGACATGCACTTGTTGGGTGCCACATGTGTACGTTGGTCCTCCACAAATTAAAAAAAGAAATACATAAATAGGCATGATGAGATAAAAAAAATCAAATATTAAATGCACACATAATCATATACATTTGGAAACAAAACAAGTACACGTTGGTAGCCAAACATGATGAAGTGTATCCAACTTGTATCTGACATAAGACAAGTAGCAATCTAGCATAGAAATTAAACAACCCAAACATTAATTTTTGCACCCTTCCCCATAAACTTTGAAACTCAATTTTTGCACCAATCTAGGTGTCACTTCACATTAATCACAACTACACAACATAAAAAAGGTGCCAATTCAACACAATTCAAACCATCTAACCCATATTTGACCAAAATGTGAACCCATTACAACCATGTTTCCCACTGTAGCATAACCAAACCAACACACAGATGCATTCTCTTATCTCTTCAACCATGAGACCTACAACATGTATCAACATGAGATTGTCCCATCTCACCAAGTAGGGTGTACACATACTAGAGCTGAACTCAAATATCCCACCTGCATCCATTTTTAAGAGATGTAAGGCTGCCATTATTCAACAAAAATTATGGAAACAATTACAAAAAATCCACCAAACCAATCAACTCAAGAATTAATTGTCAAAATCAATCAAATCTCCAATTCATATCACCCAAAATTCAAATTCAAAAGAGGAAAACAATTTATTTCTCCACACCAAACAAACATCAAACAGATTCAAATAGCTATGAAAACCTTCAAGTACTCACTTATTTTGTAGTGAGCGACATAAGAAAATGAGTGACAAGCACAAAATTTACCAAGTTAACAACAAGGGGAGGTAGCAGCTCATATTCCAGTGCACCAACATCCATATTGTTCCAGGTATTCCTTTGAGAGTTTTCCATTCATGAGCTTTATATTGTTCTTCATTACATCCATTATTGTTTTCCATTCGTAAGCTTTATATTGATCTTCACTACAACCATTACAATCAAGGTTTTTATGTATGTTTCCCTGGGGTTTATATTATAAATATTATAGTCATTGGTTAGCATTTGTGTTTCCCTAGGGTTTATATTGCAAATATTATAGTCATAGGTTAACATATGTGTTCCATAGGGTTTATATTGTAAATATTATAGTTATAGTTTACCATATAAAGATTTCCCTAGGGTTTATATTGTAAATATTATAGTCATATGTTAGATATGTATTCCCTAGGGTTTATATTAAAAATATTACAGTCATAGTTTACCATTTTTGTTTCCAAAAGATTTATTTTGCAAATATTATTGTCATAGTTTAGCATTTCTGTTTCATAGGTTGTACATTATCATTCACTCTAGTTATCTTATTCTCATAGGTTTTGCATTATCATTTATATTGTACTTATTACATAGTTTAACTTTTTTGTTTCATATATTATGTATTATCAGACACTCTACTTATCTTATTCTCATAGGTTTTGCATTATCATTCACTCTGCTTGTCTTATTCTCATAGGTTCTACATTATCATTCACTTAGGTTTTTTTCAATGCCAGTAGTTAATTTTCAAGTTTCTCTTTTTATTAGGTTTTTTTTCATACTTTTCATAGGTTTTGCTTCATCAATACATAAAGATTTATGCCTATCAATGAGTTTGTCATGCACAAAATATGTGAGGTTTGTTAAACTCTTACTATTTTTTATTCATAAGCTTTCTATTGTGTCATAGTTAAAATGTGAGTGTGGTTTCACTTTGTTGTGCATGAGAATGTTTATGCTATACATGCTTAAGAGATATGAGATGTTCTTAAACTCTAACTCCCTTGCAAACAATGTAATTTTGTGCTTCTCACTCCTCTATTTCTTTATGTCGCTCACTCCAGAATAAATATAACTCTCTAAACTATTAATAGTATTTCTAAATTTAAATACAAAAAACTAAAAAGAAAACACATACAAAAAATAATTAATATTATTTTCAAGCATCATTTCTTCATACATATAAAGATAATTGTTCAAGCATTTGTGTTTCATATTTTAGCATTTCTATTTCATAGGTTTTGCATTATCATTCACTCTAGTTATCTTATTCTCATATGTTCTGCATTACAAACCAATTATTCTTCTGTTCAAGCATCATTGTCTTCATACATATAAAGATAACTGTTTAAGCATCATTGTTTTGATTGTACTTATTTTGTGCAGATGGCTAAGAGTAATGTAGTGGTGACCCATACTAAGAACCAAAAAAGAAAAGAGCCATGAAAAGGTTTCCCTCCCACAAATGAGGGGCTAGATCCCCCCTTGAACTAGATCATGTTGCATAAGTAGAGGAGGTTTCTACTCCTCAAATACCGTAGAATGAGGTTACTACACCTCAAATACCATAGAAGGTAAACTAAATACAAAAGTTGTGGTCTTCGGATTACATGAAATGGGAACTCTATGAAATTGAAGAGAACATGTCAATAAGGGGGGCTTCCAAAAAGTCGTAAATCCCAACAGCCACATTTTCCAAATGGCTAGGGGGTCTAACAACAACTTCCAATAAAGGTTCACCAACAATCCTTGGTGAAGAGGAAGACTGTCTTATTGTGGAATGGTGCAAGCAAATGGCTAATATTGGGTATGGTCTTGAGATAGTCAATCTTAAGTCTAAGGCTGCCCAAATTTATCAGAATAGGCCAAACCCTTTTACCAATGGGTTCCTAGGGAAGTCCTGGTGGACAAGCTTCAAGAACAAACATCCTGAACTTGCATTGAAAATTGCTAAAGGCCTAGAAAAAGATAGGGAATTCAATCTTAGAGTTGATGTTGTAGCTACATTCCACAATACACTATATGTAGCATACAAAGCACTGCCATATGGTCCTAATTGCATATGGAATTTTAATGAAACTAGCATCTAGGCAGGAAAAAATGGGTCCATGAAGGTGCTTGCAAGAAAAGGTAGCAAGAATGTCTCTTATATTATCCCAAAGAGCTATGAATGGATAACCATTCTATGTTGTGTCGGTGTTGTCGGGAAGAGCATTCCAAGATTCTACTTGTTCAAGGGGAGTTCGAACATAGATAATTACATCATAGATTGTGAACCAGGTGCTTGTATGGCAACCCAACCCCATGCAAGGATGACCAAATACTTGTTCATAAATTGGTTGACCCACTTCAAAAACTTAGTTCCAAGCAGTGTCTCACCCACCAACAAGCTCTTACTAATTTTTGATAGCCATGGAAGCTATGTAGCACTCGAAAACATCTAGGAAGCAAAATAAATTGGTGTAGATTTACTAACATTTTCATCACACACTTCACATAAGCTACAACTACTGGATGTGAGTGTGTTTTCACCTTTTAAAGCTTACTTCAAATCAAAAAGTGCAAATTTTTTGTCAAAGTTTCCAAACATTAAAGTGAGGACGAGTGAACTTGCAATGTTAGGTAGCAAAGCAATGAAAAGAGCTTTGATAGTTGAGAACATCAAAGCTAGATTTAAAAGAACTAGTATATGGTCATTAAATCTTGATGCACTTGTGAACAACATGCCTCTCAACAAGACATTTGTGGTTAGTGAGGATGATAATGCAATTGAAAAAATTCTCATCCTTTTAGGACTTGGTCTATCAAGAAAGGATGTGGCACTATTACAGTCCACTCTTCTAGATAGACATTTGTAGATTGTAATAGAAACATAGTAGTCACCTCATAGCCATCTTGTTGAATCAGTTGCACAAGTGGTGATTGATGAACAAACCCCTCCCATGGTGGACAACCCCATTGATCAATTCAGTGAAAGTTTAGGTCTTCTATAAGAACATAGCCAACCATCTTGGTTGGTTGAGGGAGCAATAAACTTGGGAATTTATTTACAAGTCCCACAACAACATGATACCTTTACTTTCCCATCACCACCACCTGCAATTGACGCTTCTCAAGTTGTGCATTACTATGCTCCTTCTTGCAATTCAGATTTATGAGGAAATGAAGATGTAGCAGAGGGCTCAAAAGTAGTGGAGGAGGTCACCACATAGTTGGATGAGACAAAACAAACAAAAATAGTTCTCACATTAGCAAGTTCCTCAAGCTGCCTGTGTACATTGTCTGTCAAAGGAAATCCAAATCTAGTGCAATTAAGATCAGTAGATAGTCTCAAATGTTGACAACAGATGACTACATGAGGCTGTTAATGGAGAAATAGCAAAGGAAGAAAGAGGTCAAGGAGCTAAAAGTGAGAAAGAGACAATAGAACAAGGAGAAAAGGAAAAAGAAATTGTGGCAGCGGAGTTGAAGGAGAATGCCAAAATTGAGGAGATACTGTGAAAAGAAAAAGAGCAGTAGAGATTACAATAGAAAAATGATAGAGATGTAAAAAAGGAGAAAGAGAGGCTTCACAAGGAACATTGTCGAAAGGAAAGAGAGATTGAGGAGGCACAAAGAGATTTACAAAGAGAGAGGTAGGTAAGGACCCCTTCTAATCCGTTGTCTTAAAGTAATGGATTCTTCCATGATATTCTAAACATCAATATCCCTCAGTTCTCAACAACAATTAATTATTGAAGCCTCTCCCAATTTGACTTTAGGGGAACTCAATATCCATATTAAGCTGCCACTCATCATGTACAAATGTGTTCACCACTGCACCCAACACATGTCACTTGCACCCAATTTTCCTCTCCAAGTCTCAATCATGTAAGTGACACTCCTCATCGACTAGGAGGGGACGAGAACATGGCGAGTGGCACCCCAAGCAACCAACATACATTTCCCTACCACAATAGCTAGATGCAACATTTTTTTGTTTTCAAATGCAATTCAAGTTTTAAATAGTTTACAAGTTTTTCTATTTCCAAACGCACCCTAATTGTTCATAGTTTTAAATTTATGATAAGTACAGATTCAACATTATTGTTTTGATTTACAAAGTATTTTGATCAGATTCCAATGTGTTGTATGTAATTTGCAATTTTATTTATTTTTTTTAGTTGCAATGTATGCTTCTTGGTTGATAGTTTTAAATTTATGATAAGTACAAATGCATCGTTATTGTTTTGATTTGCAATGTATTCTAATCAGATTGCAATGTGTGTTATATGTAATTTGCAACGTGTTCTTGTTTTTATTTGCAATGTATGCTTCTAATGTGTTAGTTTCTTATTTTTAGTTTATATTTGTGAGTTAATTTTCCACATGGAACAGCACCATTTGTCCACTCGAAAAAAATGCCCAAAAAGACCATGCGACTAAAATGTGCTCACCTGGAACGCTAGTTGTTGCATGGAACAACATCCAAAGTGGACTGCCCTTCCATGTCTACTTCTCTCACTCTACCACCCTTATACTCCACTGCACCACATTAATCACTTGCCATCCCTTCCTATACTTCTCTACAGTCATGTTTAATGCACGTCGCTTCCTCTAAGCTCCATGACATCCTACCTATTTTTTGAGCCAACCTATACACATACATATGCATATGCATATGTATATGTATATGTCTATAAATATGCATATACATATACATCCTGCATATTTTTTGAGCCAACCTATATTCAATGCTTCCAGTGCCTCGCACAACTTGCCAACTTTAGAGCCTTTCAATCTAGCAACTTCTCAATTATTATTCACTTGAACACCATTGCGTGCTCGCTTCAGTGCTCTACAAGTTCAAAATAGTGAGTGCATCATGCGACACTCAGAGTCCAACAACCACATCATGTATATATGTATATATATTTATATATATATATACATACACACACACACACACACACACACATATATATATACATATGCATATATGTACATATATCTATTTTGATGTTGATCTTGAATTAAGTCATGCAACTATTGTATCTTTTTTAGGTGTCATTGATTAATTTGGGGGTGTTATATTTTTCATAGGTTCTGCTTCATCTTCAATTCAATTATACATATATTGTAACCAATGTATGCATGTATGTATAACTATACCTCTTTATACATATCTATTTTAATGTTTTGTTTCAATTCATTCATGCAAATGGATTCATGTAAGTAATTTTAGATACATCCATGCACATCTATACATATATACATATGTTGATATACACATGCATATACATATATGTATAAACTTATACATATATATATACATTATACATATACATATACACAAATGTATATGTATATATCAATTCATTAGGTAAGCAATAGAGACAAAAATATTCTTGGTAAGCAAAAGAATGCATGTAAGAAATTCTATATACATATACATAAATGTTTACATATACATATATATACACATACACATACACATACACATATACATATACATATACATAATATTGTTGGTTGTTTTGGTGCCATAGATAAATTTGGGGGTGTTCCATTTTTCATAGGTTCTGCTTCATCAGTTCAATCACGTAAATATGTATCAATATGGTATACAATTATGTTCTATTATGATATTTAGTCATATAAATATTCATGTTTTGTTCAAGTGGACCGTCAAAAATTGGATGTGCACATTTCAGCTCCTCTCCCCTATAGAGTCATGACTATTGTTGCATTTAGTAATGAATTAGCGAGACTTTATGAATGCTCTTTTGATGGAAATGTATGTTGCACTTTCTCACAATTCCATTTGAATTGTGAAGTGCTACATAGGGAACCATTAAAGGCCTTCACAAAACCAAGTCTCCTAAGTGATTCAAATACTTATACAGATAGACAATGTGAAAGTGATTCAAATAGTTGCAAACTCAAAGGGATGTGCATTGAACACGACTACACATAAGAATAGAAAGGGGCAGTGACAAATTAATGTGAGGAAGTGGAGTGAAATGGTGGCCAACTTATACAATTCAAACAATTTTAAAAACAATTTTAACTTCCATCCATACAAATATTAAAAACAATTTGTAGTGTGAAAATTTGTGCCATGATGAACACATAAAAATAAGTCTTATTTGTACAAGAGATACATGATGTGCACAAATCTAAACATCCATGGTAGATGACGTATATCTCGAATAGATAGACCTCTTTCAATGTCTATCACTGTTTGATGAACACACAATAGTTGCAGGACTGAATTTATGCAAAAGAGAACACATATAAATTAATTAATGGTACCCATGCAAGCTACAATAGTTGCAAGGATAAATTTATGAAGCATAACATATGCAAAAGAGAATGCCCCCAAATTAATCAAAATCACCTAAAAATGATACAATTTTTGCAGGGTTGAATTGATGAAGCATAACCTATAAAAAAGAGAATACCTAAGAAAGCTAGAATAGTTGCATGAGTGAATTGATGTAACAAAACCTATTAAAAAGATAACACCTCGATATTAATATATGTACATACCTAAAAAAAATAACCTATGCAAAAGAGAACCCCCCAAATTAATCAATGGCACCTAAGAAAGATACAATTGTTGTAGGGCTCAATTGATGAAGCAAAACCTATAAGAAAAAGAACACCCCCAAATTAATCAATAGAACCTAAGAAAGCTACAATAGTTGCATGAGTGAATTGATGTATCAAAATCTATGCAAAAGAGAACACCCCCAACTTAATTAATGACAAATAAGAAAGCTACAATAGTTGCATGATTGAATTGATGTAGTAGAACCTTTAAAAAAGAGAACACCCACAAATTAATGAATGACAAATAAGAAAGCTACAATAGTTGCATGAGTGAATTGGTGTATCATAACCTATGCAAAAGAGAACATCCCCAAATTAATCAATGGTAAATAAGAAAGCTACGATAGTTTCATGAGTGAATTCATGTAGCATAACCTATTAAAAAGATAACACCCCCAAATTAATCAATGACACCTAAGAAAGCTACAATAGTTGCATGAGTGAATTGATGTAGCATAACCTATTAAAAAGAGAACACCTCAAAATGTGAATACTTGAATGTTTTCATGGCTAGATTTGAATTCAAAATTATTTAAATTTGATTGATGTTTTTTTGGTGAATCTAATTGATTTCAGCCATTAATTCTTGAGTTGATTGGTTTGGTGTATTGTTTGCAATTGTTTGCATTTATTTTAGTAATGACTAACTTATAGCTTGTAAAAATGGATGCAGATGAGATTTTTGAGTTCGACATGACTACATGCACACCCTACTTGGTGATATGGGACACACTCATGCCAATATGTGTTGTAGGTGTCATGTTTGATGAGACAAGTGGATGTATTTGCTTGTTGGTTTGCTTATGCTATGGTGGGAAACATGGTTGTAATGGGTTAGCATTTCAGTCAAAGATGGGACACGTGGGTTTGAATTGTGTTGACGTGGCACATATATTTTTCTATGTAGATGTGATTAATGTGTAAGTGATTCCTAGATTGGTGCAACAGTTTCCCAATCTGAGTTTAGGTGTAGATCATATAAAAAAGAGAACTCCCCCAAATTAATCAATGACACCTAAACAAGGTACAATTGTTGTAGGTTTGAATTAATGAAGCATACACATATACATAGACATAGACATAAGTGAATTGATTAAACATGACTGCAGACAAGTATAACAAGGGGCAGCGAGTTATTAATACGATGTAGTGGAGGGTAAGGGTGGCAGAGTGAGAGAAGTAGACGTGGCAATGTAGTCCACTTAAGACCTCTTCACACATTTATACATACACATACACATACACATACACATACATTGCCATCATTGTGAAGAATAAATGAGAAGTTGCTAAAATGAAGGCTCTAAAGTTGACAAAGTGTGTGAGGCACTGGGAGCATTAAATGTAGGTTGGCTCAAAAAATATGTAGGGTGTCGTGAAATTAGTATATGTATATGTGTATATATATATATACACATATACATATACATATAGTATATATGTATATACACATATACATATGCATATACATATACATATAGTATATATATGTATATAAACATATACATATGTATATGTGTATGTATATGCACATATATAAAGAAGATGCAGAGACTTTAAGCATATACAAGTTGGATACACTTCATCATGTTTGGTTGCCAGTGTTTAATTGTTTTGTTTCAAAATATATACAATTACATGTGCATTTAATATCTGATATCCGTATACATATGTCTATGTCTATGTCTATGTATATGTATATGTATATGTCTATACATATGCATATACACATATATAAAGAAGATGCAGAGACCTTAAGCTGAATAGATTCTAGCATTGAAATGTGAAGAAAATTAATCAATGACACCTAAGAAAGCTACAAGAGTTGCATGAGTGAATTGATGTAGCAGAACCTATGCAATAGAGAACACCCCAAAATTAATCAATGACACCAAAAAAAAAACACTTTTAAAACACTTACCCTTATTTGGATGCCATCCTTAGCTTGATTTGTTGAAAAATATAAATGATCAAACATGCATTTACTATCTGATATATGTTTGATATCATTGTAGTTTTTTATGCAAGATTTTTTCCTAACTTGTGGAGGCCTGCATACCACTGTGGGAAATTATTCAATGGTAGAATAGATGATGACTAGATTGATGAAGTGGAACTTACAAACAAGATAACACCCTCAAAATTATCTATGGTACCTATAAAAGCTACAATATATGCATGACTAAATTGATGAAACATAACCTATGAAAAATATCTAGCACCTCACAAATTATAGATGACAACCAAAACTAGTAGAATAGATGATGAATTAATTGATGAAGTAAAACTTACAAACAAGGTAACAGCCCCAAAATTATATATGGTACCTTAAAAAACTACAATAAAGGCATGACCGAATTGATCAAGCAGAACCTATGAAAAATAGAAGATCCCCAAATGTTTCTAATGCACAAAAAAAAGCTCCAATAATTGCATGACTGAATTGATGAATCATAACAATTGTGAAAGATAACACCCCCAAATTAATCAATGATGCCTAAACAAAAATAACATTTATACTGAATGAATGAAGCAACACCTATGAAAAACCTAACACCCCCAATTTTATCAATGGTACCTAAAAATGCTACTGAATAACATTAATTGAAACCTAATATTAACCCATGACTATAATGGTTGTAATGAAAAACAATATAAAGCTTACAAATGGAAAATAGTAAGAGTTTAACAAATCTCACATATATTAATGACTGAATTGATGGAGCAAAACCCATGAAAAAATAACACCCAAAAAATTATCTATGGCACTGAAACAACATAAATTTTTAAAGTCACTAAATAGAGGAAGCAAAACCTAAAAAAAGAGAAACCCACATAATTTTTTTGTTTATGAAACAAAGAACGCACCCTAAGTGAATGATAATGCAAAATCTATGAGAATACAATCAGCAAAGTGAATGATAGCGCATAACCTGTGAGAATATGATAACTAGAGTGAATGATAATGCATAACCTATGAGAAAGAATACGATAACTAGAGTAAATGGTAATGCATAACCTATGAAACAAAAATGCTAAACTATGATTGTAATATGTTAGAGTAAATGGATGTACTCCCATAGCTCCAAGAATCACCTGCAATGATAAACCTATCACACTATGAAGAAATAAGCAAGATATTATTGCTCAATAACTCAGATTTGATAAAACATCAAAAATGCATTATGTGGACAACTGTCGCATTGAATATGTTGCCATATAGAATGGAATACAACTATGTACAATGAATCAATCCTTATAAAAAGGATGAAAGCTAACCCTAGATTAGGGTTAGATTAGAACATGAAAAGTGTCCACATAGGAAAGAATGAGACATGTTCTAATATTGGAAGCTTTAATCATGCAAAATGCAACTAATTAATAAAAGCAAATAATGAAATAAAAGAACTCCTAATTTTAGCTTAAGTGTAATAAAGCATAAAGTGACCCAATTAATTAATGATTAATTAATTAGGGATGACTTTATTACTCTAGCACCCCCCCTTAAGATGAACTAGGGAGAAACTAAACTATGATAAAGAAATACTTGAATGGATGCATGAATGGGCCCCACCCTAATGGCAAATGAGGTACCATGTACAACAAGATAATCTCTCATTAAAGAGGAGAAAGGGAGAAAACCTCATGGGAATAAAACTGCCCTCCTAAAAGAGAAAAAAAATGTAATGCACTAATGAGAGTGAGAGAAGAATAGAGGGTGGGTTACATGATTACCACCCAAAGACAACTTCTATCTCATCAATACATATAAAAAAATCTCCATAGGAGAAAGAATAGGAGACTAGAAGGTCCCCCCACAATGAAGAAACTCTTGTCACAATGGTGTAAGCTCAATGTAGGATGTAGAAAATGATCCAAGAATGGAAAACATTGTTCCTCCCCTTGGGAAGAAACAAATCCAAAGGACAATGTTGAAGAACCTCGATGTAGAGTGAAGGACCAAGAAGCCTGAAGATGGATGTCCTGAAAGGATGTTGTTAAATCTTTGTATTTGAACCAAGAAAAATGATGCCAAGACCAAACAAATCTAAAGACTCTTGATACACAACCTCTAAAGGA
>VDFB02297501.1:0-83848 GCA_007258455.2 Sequoia sempervirens
AACCTTTACTCTAACACTATACATATATACATATACATATACACATGCATATACATATATGTATAAATTTATACATATATATACACATATACATATACATAAATGTTTACATATACATATATATACACATACACATACACATACACATACACATACACATATATATACACATATACATAATATTGTTGGTTGTTTTGGTGCCATAGATAAATTTGGGGGTGTTCCATTTTTTATAGGTTCTACTTCATCAAATCAATCACGTAAATATGTATCAATATGGTATACAATTATGTTCTATTATGATATTTAGTCATATAAATATTCATGTTTTGTTCAAGTGGACTGTCAAAAATTGGATGCACACATTTCAGCTCCTCTCCCCTATAGAGTCATGGCTATTGTTGCATTCAGTAATGAATTAGCGAGACTTTATGAATGCTCTTATGATGGAAATGTATGTTGCACTTTCTCACAATTCCATTTGAATTGTGAAGTGCTACATAGGGAACCATTAAAGGCCTTCACAAAACCAAGTCTCCTAAGTGATTCAAATACTTATACAGATAGACAATGTGAAAGTGATTCAAATAGTTGCAAACTCAAAGGGATGTGCATTGAACACGACTACACATAAGAATAGAAAGGGGCAGTGACAAATTAATGTGAGGAAGTGGAGTGAAATGGTGGCCAACTTATACAATTCAAACAATTTTAAAAACAATTTTAACTTCCATCCATACAAATATTAAAAACAATTTGTAGTGTGAAAATTTGTGCCATGATGAACACATAAAAATAAGTCTTATTTGTACAAGAGATACATGATGTGCACAAATCTAAACATCCATGGTAGATGACGTATATCTCGAATAGATAGACCTCTTTCAATGTCTATCACTGTTTGATGAACACACAATAGTTGCAGGACTGAATTTATGCAAAAGAGAACACATATAAATTAATTAATGGTACCCATGCAAGCTACAATAGTTGCAAGGATAAATTTATGAAGCATAACATATGCAAAAGAGAATGCCCCCAAATTAATCAAAATCACCTAAAAATGATACAATTTTTGCAGGGTTGAATTGATGAAGCATAACCTATAAAAAAGAGAATACCTAAGAAAGCTAGAATAGTTGCATGAGTGAATTGATGTAACAAAACCTATTAAAAAGATAACACCTCGATATTAATATATGTACATACCTAAAAAAAATAACCTATGCAAAAGAGAACCCCCCAAATTAATCAATGGCACCTAAGAAAGATACAATTGTTGTAGGGCTCAATTGATGAAGCAAAACCTATAAGAAAAAGAACACCCCCAAATTAATCAATAGAACCTAAGAAAGCTACAATAGTTGCATGAGTGAATTGATGTATCAAAATCTATGCAAAAGAGAACACCCCCAACTTAATTAATGACAAATAAGAAAGCTACAATAGTTGCATGATTGAATTGATGTAGTAGAACCTTTAAAAAAGAGAACACCCACAAATTAATGAATGACAAATAAGAAAGCTACAATAGTTGCATGAGTGAATTGGTGTATCATAACCTATGCAAAAGAGAACATCCCCAAATTAATCAATGGTAAATAAGAAAGCTACGATAGTTTCATGAGTGAATTCATGTAGCATAACCTATTAAAAAGATAACACCCCCAAATTAATCAATGACACCTAAGAAAGCTACAATAGTTGCATGAGTGAATTGATGTAGCATAACCTATTAAAAAGAGAACACCTCAAAATGTGAATACTTGAATGTTTTCATGGCTAGATTTGAATTCAAAATTATTTAAATTTGATTGATGTTTTTTTGGTGAATCTAATTGATTTCAGCCATTAATTCTTGAGTTGATTGGTTTGGTGTATTGTTTGCAATTGTTTGCATTTATTTTAGTAATGACTAACTTATAGCTTGTAAAAATGGATGCAGATGAGATTTTTGAGTTCGACATGACTACATGCACACCCTACTTGGTGATATGGGACACACTCATGCCAATATGTGTTGTAGGTGTCATGTTTGATGAGACAAGTGGATGTATTTGCTTGTTGGTTTGCTTATGCTATGGTGGGAAACATGGTTGTAATGGGTTAGCATTTCAGTCAAAGATGGGACACGTGGGTTTGAATTGTGTTGACGTGGCACATATATTTTTCTATGTAGATGTGATTAATGTGTAAGTGATTCCTAGATTGGTGCAACAGTTTCCCAATCTGAGTTTAGGTGTAGATCATATAAAAAAGAGAACTCCCCCAAATTAATCAATGACACCTAAACAAGGTACAATTGTTGTAGGTTTGAATTAATGAAGCATACACATATACATAGACATAGACATAAGTGAATTGATTAAACATGACTGCAGACAAGTATAACAAGGGGCAGCGAGTTATTAATACGATGTAGTGGAGGGTAAGGGTGGCAGAGTGAGAGAAGTAGACGTGGCAATGTAGTCCACTTAAGACCTCTTCACACATTTATACATACACATACACATACACATACACATACATTGCCATCATTGTGAAGAATAAATGAGAAGTTGCTAAAATGAAGGCTCTAAAGTTGACAAAGTGTGTGAGGCACTGGGAGCATTAAATGTAGGTTGGCTCAAAAAATATGTAGGGTGTCGTGAAATTAGTATATGTATATGTGTATATATATATATACACATATACATATACATATAGTATATATGTATATACACATATACATATGCATATACATATACATATAGTATATATATGTATATAAACATATACATATGTATATGTGTATGTATATGCACATATATAAAGAAGATGCAGAGACTTTAAGCATATACAAGTTGGATACACTTCATCATGTTTGGTTGCCAGTGTTTAATTGTTTTGTTTCAAAATATATACAATTACATGTGCATTTAATATCTGATATCCGTATACATATGTCTATGTCTATGTCTATGTATATGTATATGTATATGTCTATACATATGCATATACACATATATAAAGAAGATGCAGAGACCTTAAGCTGAATAGATTCTAGCATTGAAATGTGAAGAAAATTAATCAATGACACCTAAGAAAGCTACAAGAGTTGCATGAGTGAATTGATGTAGCAGAACCTATGCAATAGAGAACACCCCAAAATTAATCAATGACACCAAAAAAAAAACACTTTTAAAACACTTACCCTTATTTGGATGCCATCCTTAGCTTGATTTGTTGAAAAATATAAATGATCAAACATGCATTTACTATCTGATATATGTTTGATATCATTGTAGTTTTTTATGCAAGATTTTTTCCTAACTTGTGGAGGCCTGCATACCACTGTGGGAAATTATTCAATGGTAGAATAGATGATGACTAGATTGATGAAGTGGAACTTACAAACAAGATAACACCCTCAAAATTATCTATGGTACCTATAAAAGCTACAATATATGCATGACTAAATTGATGAAACATAACCTATGAAAAATATCTAGCACCTCACAAATTATAGATGACAACCAAAACTAGTAGAATAGATGATGAATTAATTGATGAAGTAAAACTTACAAACAAGGTAACAGCCCCAAAATTATATATGGTACCTTAAAAAACTACAATAAAGGCATGACCGAATTGATCAAGCAGAACCTATGAAAAATAGAAGATCCCCAAATGTTTCTAATGCACAAAAAAAAGCTCCAATAATTGCATGACTGAATTGATGAATCATAACAATTGTGAAAGATAACACCCCCAAATTAATCAATGATGCCTAAACAAAAATAACATTTATACTGAATGAATGAAGCAACACCTATGAAAAACCTAACACCCCCAATTTTATCAATGGTACCTAAAAATGCTACTGAATAACATTAATTGAAACCTAATATTAACCCATGACTATAATGGTTGTAATGAAAAACAATATAAAGCTTACAAATGGAAAATAGTAAGAGTTTAACAAATCTCACATATATTAATGACTGAATTGATGGAGCAAAACCCATGAAAAAATAACACCCAAAAAATTATCTATGGCACTGAAACAACATAAATTTTTAAAGTCACTAAATAGAGGAAGCAAAACCTAAAAAAAGAGAAACCCACATAATTTTTTTGTTTATGAAACAAAGAACGCACCCTAAGTGAATGATAATGCAAAATCTATGAGAATACAATCAGCAAAGTGAATGATAGCGCATAACCTGTGAGAATATGATAACTAGAGTGAATGATAATGCATAACCTATGAGAAAGAATACGATAACTAGAGTAAATGGTAATGCATAACCTATGAAACAAAAATGCTAAACTATGATTGTAATATGTTAGAGTAAATGGATGTACTCCCATAGCTCCAAGAATCACCTGCAATGATAAACCTATCACACTATGAAGAAATAAGCAAGATATTATTGCTCAATAACTCAGATTTGATAAAACATCAAAAATGCATTATGTGGACAACTGTCGCATTGAATATGTTGCCATATAGAATGGAATACAACTATGTACAATGAATCAATCCTTATAAAAAGGATGAAAGCTAACCCTAGATTAGGGTTAGATTAGAACATGAAAAGTGTCCACATAGGAAAGAATGAGACATGTTCTAATATTGGAAGCTTTAATCATGCAAAATGCAACTAATTAATAAAAGCAAATAATGAAATAAAAGAACTCCTAATTTTAGCTTAAGTGTAATAAAGCATAAAGTGACCCAATTAATTAATGATTAATTAATTAGGGATGACTTTATTACTCTAGCACCCCCCCTTAAGATGAACTAGGGAGAAACTAAACTATGATAAAGAAATACTTGAATGGATGCATGAATGGGCCCCACCCTAATGGCAAATGAGGTACCATGTACAACAAGATAATCTCTCATTAAAGAGGAGAAAGGGAGAAAACCTCATGGGAATAAAACTGCCCTCCTAAAAGAGAAAAAAAATGTAATGCACTAATGAGAGTGAGAGAAGAATAGAGGGTGGGTTACATGATTACCACCCAAAGACAACTTCTATCTCATCAATACATATAAAAAAATCTCCATAGGAGAAAGAATAGGAGACTAGAAGGTCCCCCCACAATGAAGAAACTCTTGTCACAATGGTGTAAGCTCAATGTAGGATGTAGAAAATGATCCAAGAATGGAAAACATTGTTCCTCCCCTTGGGAAGAAACAAATCCAAAGGACAATGTTGAAGAACCTCGATGTAGAGTGAAGGACCAAGAAGCCTGAAGATGGATGTCCTGAAAGGATGTTGTTAAATCTTTGTATTTGAACCAAGAAAAATGATGCCAAGACCAAACAAATCTAAAGACTCTTGATACACAACCTCTAAAGGAATGGATAATGGTGGGAAATGACTAGTATATAACTATAATGTGTGACTCAACAAATAGTTGTGCAATATCTGACAAGTAGCCATTGTACAATACAAAGAATGAATGACCAGTGTCCTACTCAATAGGTATGATCTTTGAATAAGCAAGAGGAGGAGAAAGAAGCTCTGAAGGAGTCTTAGGAACTGTGGTGGATGAATGCACGCACACATTCAAGTGACCAGACTTCTCCATATGTACTATCAATGGTGGAGAGTGAATATCAGGTATAGGTAATGGTGGATCCTTGGATGCAAAATGAGAAAAGGTAAAAAGCATAAAAGCATGATCAACAGTGCCAAATGCCACAATCTTCCTAGTGTACAAATCCTTGATGAGAACTGAGCCAGGAGCAAACTCCATTGTCTTCCCTAATCCACTGTGAGTAATCTGATATACGAAGAGGAGGTTTGTTGACAAAGACATGGAACTAATAGTACCTCTTGAAAGATACCATCATCAATGGAAATTGCACCCTTCCCACTAACATTGACATATGTGTTCTTACCTAGTAGAATGTGTGGTGTGGTGCTAGCACCAAATGTAGAAAACATATCCTGTGAAGATGCAATATGATGGGAAGCTCTCAAATCAAGCAACCATATGTTTGACTGAAGACTTGAAAATGCATGTAAAGCATGGCCTTTCATCTTATCAGATCCATTAGCAATACCTACTATACCTATTTGTGTAGATGGTGATGGTGATGGTGATGCGGAAGAAGGTGATGGACCATGAGACATAGAAGATGGCAACTATATATGGTTCTGTTGTAGAAGATGTGTCAAATGATCAATCTGCTTAGCATAACATTGATGCTCATCATGTCCCTCCTTCTGACAATAAACACAAGGCAGTCTTTCCTTCCTAGATGATTCCCCTTTGGAAGAGGGTGAGTACTCAGAAGATGCATGTGAAGATGATTCTTTTTCTTTCCCATCATGTTCATTTATTTGTTTCTTTTCTTTGCTGGGTGAAGCCTTCTCCTTAGGACTCTAAATGACAACTAGAGCCTATGAACTAGAAGACTTCAAAGTACCCATCTAAACCAATTTTGCTTTCTCTTGAGTGAGAGAAGAAGAAAAATCATCAAGTCAAAGAATGGTAAATCTCATTCCAAGTGCATCTCATGTAGTATATAAAGTAGAAACAAATACTGAATAATTAGGGCCCAACTTGGCAAGGATGGAAAGAATCAACTGTGAATCCTGCTTAGTAGTACCACACTATGACAACTACAATATGAGAGACTTAAGTTTTGTGAAAAAGTCTTGGATGCTGCTAAAATCTCTAGGATTCATACCTATAAGCTCATTCTCCAACTAAAAACCCCTCAACTTAGAATCTTGCTTACCAAACAAGGACTCCAATTGGGTCCAAATCTGGTTAGGTATTGTTCAAGATTCAATGTGAAATAAGAGATCAGGAGACATGGACATGCATAATGTTCCAAAAGCTTCATCACATATGGTAAACCATTTCTCTTCTCTGTTGCTGCTGTTAGTCCAACATCTTTACCCATGGTTACTCTAGACAACCCCAGTTTCTTCAAACTGATCTCTATGTTTTTCTTCCACTCATAATAGTTGTATGGTGCAAGGAGAATTTTTGGAGGTTTTTTAGGGTTTTGAAATTGAATGATACAAAAATGGGATGAAAATACAATAGTATATAACTCACAATGCAAATATCTTCTTTGTACTAAAAAATTTGATCCTTTGTGCACATTTCCCAAGAAATACACCAAAAAAAGAAAATTTGACTTCTTATATAGAAATAAAATACCTAGTGAGCTTTCTAGAAAAATAGGTTTAATATCTATGTAGATAACTGAATCAGCTTACCGATGTCGCTTGAATCATTGAAATCTGATAAACAAGGAAAAATATATGCCCTCCGAAGTGAAAACAGTTGATCTAACTTCAAGGGCCTATAGACTAAAATAGAAGAAAATTTTGGAAAAACTACCAGCACCACCAGATTGGGCTCAAAATCACCTTTCCAATGATATCTCATTTTTGAAAAACGGAGATCATATGCCTGATTTACCAAAATTGCTAAAGAAAAGCCCAATTTGGTTCTCAAGTTGCTCAAGGGGCTAAAAAAAATCAACCCTTGGTCACATGCACAACCAAAACACTGGCGGTAGGGTGTTGGGCGGGGCTCCTAGTCCTATCGAGGACCAGTTGCTGGGGCTAAAGGGCCAAGGGTGCTTAAAGAGGAGTGTCTAGTCATTAATATGACCACAGCTTATTGTGTGAACAAGGGCTAAGCTGGTGGTGAGAGCTTAACCAGGAGCGGTGGTGGGTATTTTCTGGTGGTGCTACTACAGTGTTGGTATGTGACAATTGATCATGCTATATTGTACACTCTTCATGTATCCTCATCAGGATCTGGGGGGTAGCAACCCCAGATAAAATTTGTTTTCCTATTTCTTTTGTGTCGTCACCAAAAAAGGAAAAATCATCAAAAAAGGAAAAAAAAACTAACTTTGTAAAACCCTAATTCTGGAAGCTTCTAAAAGGCTTGTTATAAGCGGTTGGGATGAGAGTTATAGTATGACGAAAAAGGCTATTATTCACGAGATTGTAATAAGTTTTTCATTGGTTAATAAAATCATTGGATGGCTATGGTTTTGTGGATGTAGCCCGGATTGGGTGAACCATGTTAAAATTCTCTATGTTAATTTTTCTGTGTGTGTTTTATTCCTCTATTTTATTGATCAAATTTGCATTTAATTGTTAGATATTTTCCTTCTAACCCTAACATGCAGAACGCCACTCTGCAAGCTGAGAATGGGCGGTGCAAATTTTTGAAAGGGCAGTGCTTTTTACAGCACTTTTTTTTTTTGAAAAATCACTGTACTGACGAGGGTTTTGGAGGCCATATGGCCTTCAAAACCATTTTTTTTTTGCATTTTCTGCTCCCGACTCTAAAATTGATGAAACAATAGGCAATCTTAGGGTATCAGCCACTTTGGACATGATGGCGAGGTTGATTTTGCTCTAGGGCACACTAGAAAAAAGCTCAAGACCAGATCTTTTCGAAAATTGAATAGGAGGCTGTAGATCTGGGCTCTGATACCATGTTGGAGTAAATGGATGTACTCCCACAACTCCAAGAATCACCTGCAATGATAAACCTATCACACTATGAAGAAATAAGCAAGATATTATTATTCAACAGCTCAAATATGATAAAACATCAAATATGCATTATGTGAACAACTGTCGCATTGAATATGTCGCCACATAGAATTAAATACAATTATAATGAATAAATCCTTATGAAAAGATGAAAGCTAACCCTAGATTAGGGTTAGATTAGAACATAACAAGTGTCCTCATAGGAATGAATGAGACATGTTCTAATATTAGAAGCTTTAATCACGCAAAATGAAACTAATTAATAAAAACAAATAATGAAATAAGAGCACTCCTAAGTTTAGCTTAAGTGTAATAAAGCATAAAGTGACTCAATTAATTAATGATTAATCAGGGGATGAATTTATTACTCTAACTTAATATTTGCAAAATAAATCCTAGTGAAACAAAAATGCTAAACTATGACTGTAATTTTTGCAATATAAATCGTAAGGAAACAAAAAGAAAAAAATACATACAGCTTCACCTATGGCACCAAAACAACGAACAATATTATTTGTTACATTTAAAAGAACCAATAAATTCATCTATGGCACAAAAACAACAAACAATAGTATTTGTTACGTTTAAAAGAAAAAAATAAACCCCATGCAAGACAACGATGCTTGAAGAAGATTAATTCCCATAAATTTAGTGTATTTATGAACACAGATTGGACAGTGTTCATAAACACGATACTTCAACACCAAAAACCAATTTTTGCAACACCAAAAACCAAATAAAACAAACACAAAAAGCAAACAAAACTACAAAAAAATCGAATATTGGTGAGCATTAGTGAGCAAGCTCACTTGGGTCGAATGGCTCAATACGTGTCAAATGGAGCTAAATCCTGAGCACGCAACTGACCTCACACGACTTCACCTGCAAGAAAAAGTGAGGAATTTGGGTTTGTCGTTGATAACTAAATAACACCAGAAAAACAATTTTTGCTTACCTACATGGCAGCGAAGAACCCGTTCGAATATTGTATGGTAGAAGTCGAGCTGGTTGTAATGTTCACCAACTAGTGTCTATCCATCTCTTAATCAGAATCTTCAGAGCATCATAGGTTGTGGTTGTTGTTTGAAACTTGCAGAGCACTGAAGTGAGCACGTAATGGCGTGCAAGTGAAGAATAAACGAGAAGTTGCTAGAATGAAAGGCTCTAAAGTTGGCGAGAAGTGCGAGGCACTGGAGCATTGAATGCACGTTGGCTCGAAAAATACGTGGGGTGGCGTAAAGCTTAGAGGAAGTGACGTACATTGAACATGACTAAAGAGAAGTATAGCAAGGGGCAGCGAGTGATTAATGTGACGTAATGGAGTCTTAGGGTGATACAGTGAAAGAAGTAGATATAGCAAGGTAGTCCACTTCGGACGTCGTGCCATGCAGGAATTGGCAGTCCAGGGGAACATGTTTCCGTCGCATGGTTTTTTTGGACTTTTTTTTTGTGGACAAATAACGTCGTCCCACATGACAAATTAAATAAAAATTATTTTTTATTGTTATTTATCAAATTATTTATTAGAATAGGTATTTGCAAAAAAAATTATTGATCCACGTGACACTCCACATAGACCGTCGAAAATTACCTTGGCTCCTCTCCCCTACCTTAAATTCAGACGTCGTCTCAAGTTATTGATTTATTTGACGATACGATGGCCAACAATAGACGGTCTGACACAGGTATGACAAATACAATCAGATTTGATTAGGATAGATTTAACGCATTGCTATTAATTGTTAAATTGTAAGGATATACAAATTTTGGGGCGATAACATCGTGTAGAGATAATAATACCCCAAATAGAGATAATATGGTGATAGATTATAATTATCCTTATCTGTATTTGTTTGCCTGAAGAGTGTTATAATGTATATATATTGGAGAAGCCTTTGTCACCTAATTGCGTTCCTCTCTGTGATTTAGGTGTGATTTAGGCGTTCTGGTACGTTACAAAGTAATTGTGCTTTAGAACTGTCTAAATTTGGTGCACTGTGCTTTATTTTTAGGACTGTTTTGGAATCAAATACATGAGGACTGTTAATTATTAGTTTAGAAAGCATACAGAGTTTATTATTTGTTAAGAAATCATGTACATTTTGTTATTAGAATTCTGGTTGGTGATCGTAAATGAAGAAAGGATGGGAGTGTTCTTTAATAGTGGAAAAATGTTACTGTTTTTTAAAAGTGTAATACTTTGTCTGAAATAACAATCAGAAACGTTGAACAGCGCAGTTTGTGTTTCAACTAACAACAAAAAGCCGATTAAACCCATTGATTATATTAGAAAATGTTTAACTTTTTAGAAAGGATGAATTTCAATTTATAGGCTTTCTTTTTGGTATCAGAATATTGTTAAGAGTCTTTTTCTTCTGTGAAGATGGTTTCAATGTTCTGAAATTACTGCATTGCAGTCCTTTGTAGGAAGAAAGATTAGAGATTTTATATTGTATGCTGTCTTTTTTCAGTGTGTACAGTGTCAACTATATATTGATGAACATAAACTGCACAGAAGGATTATTGTCCAAAGTTTGATGTTTTGCATCACTTATGAAAATTATCTTAGCATGATGTTTCAATTCTAGCTATTGGGTCCATAAAGGATCATCAGATTGAAATTAAACTAATGATGGTTTCAATGATTTTTAAACTTAAATTTGGTGCAGAGATCATGGCAGGCACCATGAATTGGAAATGTTGGGTATCTGTAATGGTTGCTGTAATTACAGTAACAGTATTCAGGTGTGAAGCTGGTGAAAGCTATGTGTGTGATCCGAAGACGTTCAAAATGATGGGAAAAGATATCACACAATACACATTTTGTGATTCATCTTTGGGATTTGAAGAGCGAGCGATAGACTTGGTGAGTCGCATGACTTTGGCAGAAAAAGTTGGACAGATGGGCAGCAATTCGACTGGAGTGCCCAGGCTGGGGCTTCCCGAATAGAAATGGTGGTCGGAGGCGCTGCATGGTGTTTCGAACACAGGACCTGGTGTTGTGTTCGACAATCAAGTGCCTGGTGCTACTAGCTTTCCTCTTGTCATTCTCAGTGCAGCTTCCTTTAATGAAACTCTTTGGAGAGTCATGGGAGAGGTAAATAACTATGATAAATGTTTTAATAAACAGCAGAAGTTCAATAGTATATTTGGAGAATCTAATGTGATTTCAGTCTAAACAAATCTAAACTTAGAAATTCTTTTTAATAATTAAATGGGGTACACAAGTATATCTACCCTTAAGTCATGGGCACGTGTAGATAGAATCTGGTGATTTTTATAGCATATGGGTATACTTACAGAAAAATTTGACAAAATCTGACATTCTTAAAAACATTTTGTGTAGACTGTGTCAACTGAGGCAAGGGGTATGCACAATTCAGGAACTGCAGGGCTGACTTATTGGAGTCCTAACATAAACCTTCTGAGAGATCCTAGATGGGGTCGAGCCCAGGAAACTCCAGGAGAGGATCCCTTTGTAGTTAGCAGATATGCTGTCAACTATGTTAGAGGTTTGCAAGATACCAGCAATAGCTCCTCCAATATGCTTAAGGTTGCTTCCTGTTGCAAGCATTATACTGCTTATGATCTTGATTCTTGGAAAAATATTGACCGCTTCCATTTTGATGCAAAGGTAAGATTGGTTGATTGTGAATCTAACAATATTGTAAGGTCATAAACTTTGTAATTGTCTGAGAAAAATGCTATATTTATTACCAATTCTTAGTAATCCTTTGGATTCAATTGCATATTTTATTCTTCTGATGTATCAATCTACCTGTTAACTGAGAATATCATTACCATTTAGGCATATTTATTATGTGTCTCTTCCAATTTAAACTGAATCCTGCATTCAAGTGTATTGATCATTTTAGTTTCGAATCCTGCATTAAATTGCATTGATAATATTGAATCTCATTGTGAATGTGTGTTGAATCCTATATTGAACTTTATAAAATTTTAAATCCTATATTAACCATTTCATTAAGAATGTTTGTTGGGCAATATAGGTAACTCAACAGGATATGCTGGATACATTTCAACCACCATTTGAGGCTTGCGTAAGGCAGGGTGGTGGTAGTAGCGCCATGTGTTCCTTTAATAAGATCAATGGCATTCCTTCTTGTGCAGATCCCCAACTCTTGAAAAACACCATTAGGGGTGAATGGAACCTCAATGGGTTAGTAAATCACTGTTGAGCTAATTATGAATACAATAATGTAGTTTTTTGTTATAATTGTATTTGATTTAGAGCATAGTTGGGATTATTGTGTTTTGCTATGATTTATAGCTGATGTTGAGATTATTGTTATTGTCTATTTTTAGATATATTGCTGCAGATTGTGATTCTATACAAGTATTATTCGAAGACCAAATGTATGTTCAAACCCCTGAGGATGCAGTAGCATATGTACTAAGATCAGGTGAAGTTATATATTGTGGAGTTTATTTATTTGGGTAGTTGAAGGAGGCTTATAGTTTATTTATTTGGGTAGTTGGAGGAGGCTTATTAATCATGTTGTTTGTGATACACTAGGGTTGGATTTGGATTGTGGAGATTATTATACAAAATATTTAGAATCTGCAGTTGTGAAAGGAAAGGTAAAAGAGTCAGATATAGACAGAGCTCTTGTATACACCTATACTACTTTAATGAGGCTAGGTTTCTTTGATGGAAGTCAAGAGTATGCAAGCCTTGGGGCTAAGGACTTGTGTACACCTGAGCATCAAGAGCTTGCAGTTGAAGCAGCTAGGGAAAGCATTGTGCTTCTTAAGAATGATGGATCATTGCCCTTGTCCTCTTCCAAGATAAAAAGTTTGGCTGTAATTGGACCCAATGCAAATGCCACCACAGTTATGATAGGCAACTATGCAGGTAATTCTACCAGTTTGAGCTTTAAGTTATCAAAATATAATTGCAACTTTTAAATTTATTTTAATTGTATATAGAATAATACTCTAACTAAAATTTTTTAACTCGAACTTGTAGGTATTCCTTGTAAGTATACATCCCCTGCTAATGGTTTGGAGAAGTATGTCAAGATAGACTACACACCTGGTTGTTATGATGTTGCTTGTGAGGATACTAGTTTAATACCTTCAGCTGTGGAGGCTTCAAAGAAAGCAGATGCTACTGTGCTAGTGGTGGGATATAATCTAACATTTGAGGCTGAAGGACATGATAGAGAAAACCTCTTCTTACCTGGTCAACAAGAGCAACTTGTATCTCAAGTTGCAGCTGCTTCTAAGGGCCCTGTTATTCTTGCTGTCATGACAGGAAGTGCTGTTGACATTTCTTTTGCACAAAACTCTGACAAAATAGCAGGGATCCTATGGGTGGGATACCCTGGGCAAGGAGGAGGTGATGCCATTGCTCAACTAATTTTTGGAACACATAGTCCAGGTATGGAAGATCAAATGTTATAATTTGTTATATAAAACTAAAGAATTAAACTTGAAAGTTGCACATTCAGAAGAAACATTAAATTCATGTATATAATAGTAAATTTAAAACCATTTTATTAATTACTTCTAGGTTTGATTATGTACCATGTTTAGTTTCTTACATTGATATTCTTGAAGTTTATGTTCAATCCAATGTCCTCTTATATGAATCTTGTCCCCATACATTTAAATTCAAACCACTTATAAAGCATATTTACTTAAAATTTTGTGTATTCGCTTATAAAACATGTTTACTTAAAATTGTATCCACTCATCTATGCAGGTGGTCGTCTTCCAATGACATGGTATCCTAATAAGTATGTGGAGATAGTGAATATGACAGACATGAACATGAGAGCCAATCCAGAAACAAAATATCCTGGCCGAACTTACAGATTTTACACAGGAGATACATTGTATCCATTTGGCTATGGCCTTAGTTACACTAGCTTTGAATACACCATCAAGTCTCACACTTCCCAATTCCTCAAAGTGCACATGCCTAAAAACCAAAAATGTTACACATTGTTCGAATCTCAAGGACAACCCATTTCTAAATGCCCTTCAATTCGCTTAGAGGATAAGTATTCTCAGGAACTATGTAAAAAATTGGAAATTGAGGTACAAGTTGAAATAAAGAACAATGGAACTAGAGATGGTAGTGAAGTAGTATTGCTTTATGTTGTGCCTCCATCAGGGTTGGGTGGAGCTCCTGTGAAACAACTCATAGCATTCCAAAGGGTGTTTTTAACAGTTGGAAGCAGTGAAGTTGTTGTAATGAAGATCAATGTTTGTGATAGTTTGGGTTTGGTGGACAATGCAGGTTACAAGATACTGCCAGCAGGAACACATACCTTGATCATTGGAGAAGGTTATACTAATTATATTCATGTTATAGCCACTTTACTCCCTGCTACTACTCCTACCGTTGTCTAGTTCATTTTGTTTATGGACCACCATTAGCCTATAACATGTGTTTGGCAACTGAAATTGCAATTGATTCCAATAAAACATTGGTCTAACTCTATTTCATTCTATTTATGCATCATCATTAGTCCATTGGTGACTTTGTTTATTTAAGTAATTTTTTATTTACACTGTTTAAATAGTATTTATAATAAATAAAAGAAAGATAAAGAAGGTTTGGTATTAGTATCTCAAATTAAAATTGATTTTACAAGTTTATCTCCTTATATGTGGTTCTTAAATATTTTCTTGTAGAAATTTTTTTAAGCAATTCAATGAGATTATTTTTAGCAAGCTTGGAATTTGGCAATCATCCTCCGTGTATCATTTGAAAATTTTATGAAGGTTTGGTCACATTTCATTCAACGTTCAAAAAAAATATAAATTGTCAAAAAAATGTTTAATTTATGAAGAATTGTGTAAAATATTCTATAGTAAAATAGTTTTATTAGACTTATTAATCATACATATAAAATGGAAAAATATAAATTTTTATCTTTAATGAAATATTTCAAATAATTTACTTATTATTTTAAAATATATATTATTATGTATAATTTATTTAGTAAATATTTTTTAATAGACATCATAGTTCTTAAAAATGTCAAAAAACAAGAAGAAATGTAACATTCCAATATAAGCCTTCAATATATAATCTCCTTATATTTAAAATCAAAATTAAATTTCCAAAAAAATGGAACTATTTTATTATATTATTTTAAAATTAAGATACAAAAATTAATGATGCATTAAACATAAATTAATGAAGACAAATGATATCAAATGTCAAGAACTCTTCTTGACTTTGTATTCTTCTATATCTGATAGAATTCACTCCAATTTACATCATTTGTTAGAGGTTCATTTAAAGATACTCCCATTAATACATCTAATGTGTCTAAACCCAACTTTGACTTTCTAGCATCTTTGATGATCTTTTGTTTTGAAAATCCTCTTAATATATAGTAAGAACAACTTGTTATATTAGCAACATCACATGTTTTGAATGGTGGAGAGAGCGGGAGTTTGCATAGGGGGTTCTAGGGTTCCTGTGGGCGTCGCGAGCGGCTCTTTGGCTCCTGTGGGCATCGGCAGGGGTTCCCCTCTTGGTCTGGCAATTGGTGTGCTGGTGGATGGCTCGGGTGCTGGTCTACCGGCTGGATTGCAGGGAAATGGTTGTGGTGACGGTGGCGGACAGGGCAGTGGTGGCCTTGTTCCTTCAGTGTCTAGAACGACTAATGTTCCTGGAGCGAATATGCTTGGTGGTGGGCAGGCTAAGAGTGTTGGTGTTGTGGCCAAAGCCAGGATGAGTGTTGAATCAAAGCTAGGGCTTTTTGGAGGTTTTATTCCGGTCCAGAATTCAATCTCTGTGAAGCTAAAAGATGAAACTGTCAACAAAATTGAGGAGACTGTTGTTGACCTCTCTGTTCATGGAGTGATTTGTCGGTTCAAAGGTTTTTGGCCCAGCCTCCCTCTTTTGCACTCTTGGATTACTTCTGAATGGGAGCCTCTTATTTCGGGTAAAGTTCAAATATTTCCTATGGCTAAAGGCTTTTTTGTGGAAAAATTTGACAATGCTCAGGACAGAAATGTTATTCTGTTTGACAAATTTTTTAGTTGGGAAGACAAATTTTTGTTGATGGTAAAACCTTGGCATTCTAATTTCAACCCTATTTCTAAAACTTTTAACAAATTTCCAATTTGGGTTCAATTACCTAATCTCCCCCTTCATCTTTGGAATGTCTCTCTTTTGGAGGAAGTGGGTGATGCTCTTGGAGATTTTCTGATGGTGGATGAAGAATCTTCTGACATTCTTCATTCCACCTTTGCTTGCATATTGGTCGATTTAAATGTTTCAAAAGGGTTACCTACTGAGATCTTACTCAAATCTTCTAAAGGCTCTTGGATCCAATCTTTGGATTATGAAGGAATTCCTTTCCGGTGTAGGAGATGCTTCAAAACCGAACACGCTGTTGCACATTGTGGTTTTGAAAAAAATACTAAGACATCAACTTGGTGGAAAGGGGCTTCTCAACAACATTATACTGTTGAGAAGAATGTTGATCATAATAAGAGTTTTTCTAAGGTGGTTGTTTCAGAACCACCAGACCTTGGAACCCCCCCTCCGGTCGTCTCATTTGGTGAGGTTATTAAGGAAACCCCTATTGAGCCTTTGGCTGCCTCTCCGGATGAAAGTGCCTTGGCTGTTCATCCTGGCAGCTTTTCTGATAAGTCTCAATCTTTACAAAGTAGTCATGAGGACAATCCCAAGTGTAAGGTTGTTGGCTTTCATCATCATGAAAATATTAAGAAGGCATGGCATAGTATGGCTACGCAGGTGGAAGAAGGATGGATTACTGTCAAGGGTAAAAAAGATAAATCTTCACGGCCTTCTTTCGATATGACTCTTCGCTCCCACAAGAAAAGTGCTAATTGTAAATCTTAATGGGTTTTGTTTGGGTGCTGGTTTTTTGTTGGCTGCAGGCTGTCCTTTCTATAGCCTGGCTTTTCTTGTTGTAAAGGGTTACGTATCCCTTCAAAATCTGCTTTTCCCTAATATCAAAAACAACTTGTTATAAATTCATCATATGAGAATAGCTTCCATGCCAATGTTTTGTGGTAGGAAATACTTTTTGTGCATCTTTAATAAAAAAGAGCCTAACTCCTTTTCTCCACCACTAACATCAAAGATGGATATAAATTCATTAACACTATTTGTAGTATGTTGCAAATGTTGGAGAAGCTTATCAAGCAAACACTTTGAGATATTATCTTGATTTTGATGACTTGATGGATAATAAGAAGGGCTAAATATTTTTTCTTCATTAAAAAATGATCTAAAAATATTTCTTCAAACAATCAATGAGGGATTGAATATAGCCTTCTATGATGTGTTCAAAATTTTATTATGTTCCTTTGATTCAAGGTTTCATGGTATACTTCCCCACATTCCCATTCTCAAATTCATCAATTTGAATAGGTATATATTGTAATGCATATCTATCAATGACATCATTTTCTTTGATTTCAATACATCCAAATTGAGAATCAACCAAGAATTTTGAAAGATAAGTTGTATCTTCTACAAATGAACCTTTTTCTCAAAAACCATGATCTATATAAATTTATCATTGTTTCATCAAGAGTTAACCAATAACTCTGATGCTTACATTTTCCTCTTAAAAAATCTTATTCAACTTATTAGTTCACTTAAAATATTAGCAAGCATATGCAAACAAAACTAAATAAGAGTAAATCCTTGTATTTTCATATAATAATGAACACTTCTTATATTTTTTCAACAAAGTTAAGATAGTTGGCATAAGATTCACAAGCCTTAATATGACTTCTCCTCTGGAGATAACCATCTAATTGTGTGGATTTGTAAAATAATTAAAAAATCAATTTGTATAATTATAAGAAAATATGTATAATTATAAGAAAATCATTCATAATAGTGGTTTACAATTCCTGAGAGGAACAAATTTTAGCTGAAATCACATATTTTTAGAAAATATAATGATTTAAGCCTTAAAAATTTCCATTTTAAGGATTCCAATTGAAGAGGGTTTGATCAAATCACCTTAGATCAAACCCCCTTGGATAGAACCTCGCTAGTTTTAAACCATACCTATAAATGCGTCTCCTTTACACCTATCAAAAATAAAAAATCACTTTTGATTTAGCTTTTGGGGATCAAATGAATTCATTTAAAATTTATTTCAAATGATTATGGTATTCCTCAGAACAATCTATCCAATGAATATAATTTTAATATGTTTTGGTTTTGTTATGTATTTTTAAGTTTTATTAAACATAGGTTTTTCATCGAAAATGAATTTCTTTGTTCTTCACATGTGGAAAAATAGAATATTATCAAAAAAAAATATAAAAATTAGAGTGCACCAGATATTGAAGTCCTTGATCCAACAAAAAATTAAATTAAATTTTGACATATACAAAAAAGTTACGATTATACGTCGCGTGTGTCTGAATTATAATTTGTTTGACTTTGAAAGTTGATTAAGGAAAAAAATTCAATAAAACTATCTAACCAAGTGGAAGCACTAGATATCAGAGTTACAAATCTAAATTTGAAAGAATTAGAATTTTATCCTTCATGGAAAAAGTTATGCTATATTGTGTCACTTTTAAAAATGTTGTTTTGAAAAAAATCAATTTTTGTGGGAGATGGAAAAAGAAGTGCAATTTGATTCCAAAAATTTTGAAAAAAATATTTTTAGAATCTATAGACAAAATTTGATGAGACTCTAGTTTGCACCATCTTCAAATTCCTCATAGTTTAGCCACTATAGGTGCCCGAATGTGAAGATTTAGTTAAAAATAATAATTTCAGTGTCCAGTTTGGCCAAAAATTGTAAACCACTATTATGGGATCACAAATTGAACCCATGAATGTACTTTGTTTACTAGTATTTTTTCCAAAAATAACAACTCAATTATCCTCTTAGAAGCATTTGCTATAGCTAGTGACACATGATGAGCTATACAATGCACTCAAATAAGATTTGGAATATTTTGTTTCAAAAGAGAAACTAATTCATTTTCATGCCTAACCAAGAAGCCCTGTCTATTGAGAGAGATATTAATTTTTTTTAATGAAAGTCCTTTATCATTTACCAATTGATTAGGGGAGAGGGGCCCAATGTAGGGTGGGAGCCTATACTAGAGACAAAAGTAGTCCCACGTGGGCCCCACACTAGACCGCCTTAATATGCAATTATCAAACAGTTTTCACCCTCAAAGTCAACAAGGGTACTTGAATCACTGTACCACCAAAATTGTATTATAATCAATTTATAGTTGTCCCCAACATAAATAATTAATCACAGTCTTACATGTCAGAGAATATTCAAAGCACATCTAACACCACAAACATACAAGCCATATTGATTGTTATTGGCCCGTAACTTTAAAACTTGCACCCAAAATATAAAATTAGTATAACCCATGCTCCCCTATAATATCACCATTTGCATTACATCACCTCCAATATTTTAATATATGTGTACGTCGAGGAAAAAAAATAGGAGCCAAGAATGTTCCATCACCAAATCCAATCAAACCCACCCCCTATCCCATTGTGCTAGCAATACAACACTAAAAGGAAAATCAATCATTAAGAATTGTCCCATTGGTCAAATCCCTGTGCACGACAACTGGTGCATTCTCCTATTTTGCCACCTACAAGCACCAAAAAAATGACAATAAGGCCACCAAAATTACCTAAGCACCAAACAAACATTGCATGCCATAAATACATATAAACTATGCAATTGAAGGCACCCATACATATTTTCAAATTTGAAAAAGGAGGACCAAAATTAAAAAAATCCATACCAAAGAACATTGAACATATAAAGAGATTTTCAAATTCAAAAATACATTTCCATTTACCACATCTCACTTTCATATGCACTATTGCATTCTCCTAGAGGCAGATGGAAAAAGAGGAGAAGAAGCAGTAGCAGTAACACACTATCAAGTACAGGTACTGTACAAAAACGTATTGTTTATGCCTATGAATGCCAATCTGTTCAATGCTATGCAAATGTTTTTCACAATACTGTAAATACCTTTGGTTTTTCATTTAAATTCTTTATGTCCCAATGGAAATATGTTGTATGTGATGTTAATGTTTCTCACAAAAAACTGTAACTCAACATTTGGGGAACTTGAACTTACACTGTTTGTGAATGTCCACTCAATTCTATTCATTTTTTAGGTTTTTTTACATTCTCTATGCCTGCCAATATAGATCTATTCTATGCACTGTAAAATTTATGTGATCCACAAACCTGTAACTCAATATTTGGGGTTTCAACTTACACTATTTATGTATGTCAAGTCATTTGAGTTCATTTGTTGGAGTTTTCTTATGCTCTATATGCCTGCCAATATAGACCAATTCTATGCACTGTAACTATTTATCAACCACCAATCTGTAACAATTATATATGGGGTTTCAACTTTCTTTATTTTTGAATGTCAAGTCATTTTAGTTCAATTCCTGGGTATTTGTTATGTTCTATATGCCTGGTTATATAAATCAGTTATATGCACTGTAAATGTTTCTCACCCACTACCCTCTGACTCAATATTCGGGGTTTCAACTTACACTGTTTATAGATTTCAATGCATTTCAATTCCTTACAATGTGATTGTTAAACCCTATGTGAATGTTGCACAAGACTAGGTCATTTTTTGGATGGCAATGTGACTGTTGCAACCTATTCTTTCTAACTCATTACCTGGGGTTTCGACTTATACTATTGTAGACACTGAAAAATGTCCTAGATGATATCATACACTTGAATCAGGTTTACTAACATCATTTCCTCTTGAAACCCATCCTCTTTTCACTTAATTAATTGAATTATCCTAGCTAATTAATTAGTTGCATCATTTTCATCTATTAACCTAACACATTTAATGAGGTTAATTCACCCCCTTTCATGCTAACATTTCATCTCATTAAATTAAATAAATAGATCAAAATATTTAATTTAATTCCCTAAGTCTTCTAATTTAATTAAATAACACTAAGTTATTTAATTAAATGCCATTTCATCTCTCCCCCATTCATTAAGTCATTTAATTTAATGAATATCACTTTAATTCTTTAAATCCCCTAATTTTATGATTAAACCTTGTTTAATTAGAAATTAAACTAATCTTCCTTCAAAAAGGGAATATTCCTTATCCGTTTTTTGCACAAAATTTAAAATTTTCTTTTAATTGGCAAAATATCTTTATCCTCACCCATGAGAATATTCCAAAGAATATTCTCTCTCCTCCAATCATCTCACTTGGCTTCTTGAACGAGCTAAACTTGTGACCTCTTGAGCAAGTCACCTGGTGACCTATGTGTGTAGGTCAAAATTGTGTTTGTTTGGAACAAATGAGAACCCCTGATTAAATCCCATCTTGCATTCTCGCCCATTGATGAGAATCCATGATCCATGCCTCTTATTTCCTCCATCCTTGAGTGTTGATTGATCTTTTTGATCTCAACCCTTCATTTCTCATTTGCTTTCCTATAAATAGAACACTATTTAGAGACAAATGGATCCATCTTTCAATTGCAAACTTATGTTGTTGAATTCACTTGCATTCAAACTCTCAATTTACTCACTTTTAGTTAATTTTAGTTCATTTTTAGTTGCATAATAGCTTAAGACATCAATTAATGGCTTACATGCATCCATCTTAGCTTGTTTATAAATTAGGGTTTGAATCTTTTAGCTTAGAATTAGCTTAGATTAGATTAGTAATTGCATACTTAGATCAATTAGATAGCATAACATCATGTTAATTTAGCTTGCATTATGTTTAATTTAGCATAAATCAAGTTTTCATCCATTTATCACAATGGTTTCATTGATTCTCTTCAACAAAATCGATAGAAATAGGCTCACAAATCACGGGATTAGGAAAGGGTTGTTGTTCCACATCATCATGACACCAATTTCAAAACGGGATAAGTTTCAAATGGGTTAGAGTAGACATTTAACTATTATTGTAGTTTGCAATTTTTAGTTTCAATAAATGCTTAGTTTAACTTTCAATTTGAATGATCTTTTTTGAGATTGAGGTTTAGTGGCTAAATTATGCTTCAAATCATCATGGATCAAGCATTACAATCGACCCACACTGACAATCCTCAATCCACATTCTAGCGCTAGGAGTGAAAACCAATAATTTGATCAATTTTTACCTCAAATTTTGTTCGTTTTCTTTTTTGTAGGATACAACGACGCCCAAATCAAATGTAACAATGCCTTTGAAGTGTGTCCATATATCAATGCTATCGCTATTTCAAATAGCGATGTTGATTAAATGCGCTGATGTCAATTAAATAAATAACAACGCTAATTTAATATAGAGGTATCAAAGATTTTAAATGGCAATGCTCCAAATTCACCAGAGTGATGCTCGATAAAATAGCGATGCTATCGTGCTCTCTGTTTTTACTGCAGAGCGATGCCCAACTCTAGTAAGAAGTTTTATAATCATTTTTTTGACATGTGCTTTAATTTTCTTAATTCGTCAGATCACTAATGCACTTCTAACATTGTTCTGGTTGTTAGACTAACCAAGTTTTGTAGGTTGGATGACATGGAGCTAAAGTGAAGAAATCCTTCTTATATTGAAATTCTATGATTGTAACAAGCGTTTGATGCTTTTGGGGCAATTATAACCCAACTTTTTATGATTTCTACTTTCTGCTCTAGGACCTCACTAAATTTCATTTGGGTTTATTTAAAATGAATACTCAAACGGGACTAAAATTGAACCCTCATCTCATCATTGTCTTTTGGGTTTAAAATTGAACAAAGCAACTTCACATTTTGTTTGGTGTATAAAATGAAGTCATCTTAGCTTAGGGGTTAAAATTTACAACTATTTGCTATGTTTTGTGACTTACACTTCTATTGTTGAATGTGTATGCAATTATCTCGCGCCATTTGACGGCCTTGAGAAATAGAAACATTCCTTAACACTTTGTATAATTCAGATTAAAATTGAACCCCTTTGCGAGTGTGAGAAAAAGGCATGGAATGTGTTCTCTCTTTGTTCATACAAATGAAGATGATCAAACTACGGATGTACTTCCTTGCTATTGTTTATCCTTAGAGATCCTGCCTCCCCACTTCAAAAGGAGGGAATGACCCTTGAGCGATAATGAGCTAAATCCAAGCTCTTCCAAATGACTATATAAATGTGTGGTTGCAATAAAAATTGTGATCAATGGGATGTGGTACATGATAGCTCTCCCCCATTATTTGTATGATGCATAAAGCCCTTGTTCTAAGGGTTGGGAGACCTCTTGATGGAGTTTATCATAGTATCCCCTAAACTGGAAGCCCTTATTATGAACCATTGTTTAGAATCAAAAAATCCTTAATACTTGTTGGTGCAAGAATGGTCGTTCTAAAGCTGCCCCACATTTTTACTATCCATTGCTGAAATAGAAAAATCCTTTTGATCTCCGGATTTTAAGGATTTTGAGATTTGGTGGTCCTAAGAAGTGTGTGCCATGGAGGGGAGCCAGTATTGCCAAATCTCTAACTGTTCGCAATGTCTTAGTGTTTGGAGAAATTTGAGTGGGGACTCAACAAGTATAGAAATTTCAAACCTAGGATTATAAATGATTCTGAATCAGTTTAATACATTGCTTGGTTTCAAAATGTTACCAAAAAAAACATCCACTATCTTCTTCAAAATTTCAAACACTTTGGCTTAAATATGGATATCTTTTGAAGATAGCCTTGATATTACTGCTTGTCCTAAGGATTTCTATCTTTAGAGATTTCTAAATTTCTTGACTTATATCTCAAATCCATATTTTCCAAAGACAACATAGGCAATTATGGCTTCAACCTCATGATTTTCATGAAATGGACATTGTGAAAGTTATGATTTTTTTGACATAAACATTTAGTTTGAAAACTTAATCAAGACAAGTGATTGTGGTAAAATAAATTCATTTAAGCAAGATAAACTGACAATTGAACCCCAAATGACTATTTGGAGACCGATTGCTCTCGTTGAACAACCAGATCTTCTAGGTGCTATCATTCAACCAAACTTTGAACTCATTAATGGAGAACAAACCGATCTCATTAGTAGTTTGAGAAGCTTCATTTTTGGAACCAAAGAAACACCTACCCAGTGGAGAAACACAACAACCATTTTAGATGAAGAAGAGGAAGAATCTGATATTGAGGTTGGAAGGACCATTTACCACCACCCGCATGGCAATAAATATCTTCCTTTCTTCCATAGACTTGGACTTTCCTAAATGATATCATGTAAAATTAGAATCCCCAAAAGAAGGTCTACATATCGTCATTTCAAACTTAAGCATCTTAGTTCAAAGGCAATCCAAAACCACATTTTAGCACTCTACCTCAACAGAAACAAGTTGTTAGTAAAATTTTATGAATGCACATTGAGGAAACATCCACACATGTACATGTTCTTTATGAGTAAAAATCTAGGTCTTTTTCATGATAATCAACCTATCTAGAACATTGGGTTCTTTTCATGGTCTTGAACTCCCCTAAATGATCTATCACAAAATCAAAATCCATAGGGGAAGATCTACAAGTCTCCATTACAGACGTAGGTATTGTAATTCCAAATTTAGCAGGAAGTGGGCCTTAATACTTTATCGCAATCATAACCTCTATTGAGAAACCATTATGCTCGAGCTAGGAGGAACCGAACAGGTTTACATACCCACATCTATCCTCTCATTTAGGCCAACATTATTCTTTAGGATTTGAAAATTTTAGAGGTTTAACATCATTCTCACTACCTTGGTCTTGTCAAAAGGAAAGGTCCATTCTAAGTCAGCATTGGGTCAACATTTCATCCATCCCTCCATCAAATTTCATCTCTCACTTCACCAAACTTTGCAAAAAAATTGATTACATCAACACCTTTTGACTTGAACATCAATCAAACCAACCCCTAACTTATCTATTTTGTATGTGAAATGTATCCTTTTCCATGCACTTAGTTAAGTTAGTTATCCTCTTTGAACTAGTTTATATTGAAGGTCATGAGTCTACCCAAAATATTTCCAAGTTCATAAACATCCTTTATCCTAACATCAAAACATCAAGTGTAAGTCAAAAGTGTTGTCCCAAAATGTTTGCAAAGAACACTCTCCACATCACCCATATTTTCATCTCCCATTATCATCATTGCTCCAAAAAGGCTTAGAGCGTCCCTCTTACTTAGATTTGAGTTAACTAGAGAGTTCAAACATTACAAATCTCAACACAACTCTCCTAAAGGTGACCCAAAATTTATGGTAAAGACTAGATCACAACACAAGAGAATAATGGAGAAAAAAAAGTTATATTTACCTCAAGTGATCCAAATCCTTTAGAATTTGATCCAAGAAGTCAAGTTACCCCATCACAACAACCTTCATCACCATCAGGGCCATATGAGATAGAATATATCACAAACAATCCATTTGAACTCACTAGGGAAGAACTCATGGAACATCAAGCCTTTGAAAATGTAGCTCCTATCTCCCCATCATATGTTGCACATAATTTGACACAAGGCTCCACAACTCCATCACTAGGGCTACATCAAACCTACATTCACAATATTGCAACAAGCCTTGCTCCAGACTTTTGTCATGCTCTTTAATTTGAAAGAAACACACTTGTGGGTACACTTGAAACCAATCCTCCATCTCACACAACCACTTGGAAACTTACCTTTGGTGCTCCTCCTATTCCCGAAGATCCCAAACAACCATATAAACCATTTTAACTTTATTATTCCACAAAAACCTCAACATATCGAGGAAACCCCTCTTCTTCCATACCCATGAGTACCATAAGTGTACCCACTATCACACAAAGCAGCATAGACCAAATGTCTCAAAACAACACACAAGGGTGTGTCAATACTATATCCCAGAGTCAATCCTTAATGCAAATAGGGACATCTTTTCCCACTCCTCCAATGGGTTTATCCATACCATCAGTTTCACAAAGTACATCCATCCCATCCATCATCAATCCACCTCAAAACTATCCCTTGGTCACAAATCCCATCAATCAAGGCAATACTTGTCCACATCCCTATCACACTTGGAAATCCTCAAGACATGGGACAAGGGAACCTTTTTAATCAATGGAATCAAGGTCTCAATATTCCCTTAACATCACAAAATATGATGAAATCATCCTCATCTTTCCCCATAGTTCCTGTTACCATGCAAAATCAAATGGGACCTCAAACTTACATTCCTCCATCTCAATCCACCATCACACAAGGAATGTTGAACCAAGGGAACCCTCCACCTCTCATCAACAATCCATTACCCATTCAAAACATCAATATCCCCAATCCATCACATATGTCCCAACCACCTGATCCTACATTGCAAGCACATGCTTTTTCCTTACAACAAGCACAACAAGAGTATCAACAAGCCTTACAACAACGTAAACAATAGCAAGCAATCCTAGTAGCACATTAACAACAACAACAACAACAATCCATCCAATAGCAACAGCAACAACAAGAAGATATCCAACAAAAACAAGAAGTAGCCCTAGCAACACAACAATAGCAGGGTGATCCCACAATACTGGTTTACAATTTTTGGCCAAACTGGACACTGAAATATTTTTTTCTAACTAAATCTTCACTTTCGGGAACCTATAGTGGCTAAATCGTGAGGAATTTGAAGATGATGCAAACTAGAGATTTGTGACATTTTGTTTGTAGATTCTAATTTTATTTTTTTTCAAAATTTTTGGAATCAAATTGCACTTATTTTCCCATCTCCTTCAAAAACTAGTTTTTTTTCAGTAAACACCATTTTAAAGGAGTGACACTCACTGTATACAACATAACTTTTTTTCCATGAAGGATAAAATTCTATTTTTAAAAAATTTAGATTTGTAACTACGATATCTAGTGCTTCCAATTGGCTTCATAGTGTTTTATTGATTTTTTTTCCTTAATAATGTTTCGAAGTCAAACCAATTACAATTCGATTAGGCGGACTGTATACAACATAACTTTTTTGTATGTATCAAAATTCAGTTTATTTTTGTTGGATCAAGAACTTCAATATCTGGTGCTCTCATATTTTTCAATTTTTTTTTGATAATCTATTATTTTTCCACGTGTAGAACAAAGAGCTTGATTTTTGGTGAAAACCTATGTTTAATAAAACTAAAAAAACAAATACATAATAAAACCAAAACATTAAAATTCTATTCGTTGGATAGCTTGTTCTGAGGACTACCATCATCCAATTGGGTCTATGAAGTCTCCTCCATTTTCATCCTCAACCCGAGCTTCAAAGAGAAAAAATTTGGACTTTTTTGGTGCCAAAGGGTGAGAAGGTGGGAAAAGGGGGGTTCGGACGAACCAGGGGGGTTCGAGCGAATTCCCTTTCCACAAAGGTTTTCTTTTTGTTTTTTTTCAGGAATGGTGGGTCCCTTCATTTAATGGGTTCACTTGAACCAGGGTTCTAACGAGCCTTCTTTTGGTTCACTCGAACAAAAATTTCGTTTGAACCCCTAAAAACCATCTTTTACATCGGGTCATTTTTGCAACTTTTCCTTCCTCACTGGAATTGTAAACCACTTTTGTGGGTTTACCCAGCAACAACAACAACAAGCAGTTCTAGCTGCACAAGAACAATAGCAAGTAGCCTTAGCACAACAACAACATCAAGCCCATCAAGCAACTTTAGCAGTGCATCAACAATAGCAAGTCCAACAACAACAACAAGCTCAACAACAAGCCTTACTAGCTCAAAAGTATTAACAACAACAACAAGGTTTCTATTATAATCCTTAATTGAATATCATCAATCTAAATGCATTAGGAACATATACATCAACCCCTCAATCGCATTCACAGAATCTCACCCCACCATACACTCCATGCAACACTTTATCATATCAGAACCCCACATACAATGCATCCATCATTCCACCATATGTCCCTCCACCAAATCCGTAAGATGATCTAGCATCGCATTTTAAGGCATTATCTTAAGAAATGCAGGACCTTCAGATGGGAAAGACAAAGAAGCCCCATACACAGAATCTATGTCCCTATCCATTTGATCGAAACATTGCAATGGTACCATTCCCTCCTAGCTTTGAAATCCCCAAATTTGACAAATACAAAGGGAGAGGAAGTCTTGTGGACCATGTCAAAGAATTCAACATCATGTGTATGGAGGTGGCCTACAATGATTCATATCTAATGTGCCTCTTCCCTCAAAGTTTAACAGGTCCTACAATGGATTGGTTTTCTCATCTACCTTCTGGCATAAAAAATTTCTAGGAAATTATCGATGAATTCATTGATCACTTCTCCTTTAATCTTGACATGGACGTCAGTCCAGAAGAATTATACACCCTTAGACAAAAAAAAAGGAGAATCTTTCAAAAATTTATTACAACGGTGGAGACAAAGAGCTAGTAAAATTAAGTGGCCTCTTCTTGATGAGCAACAAGTAGGAATCATCATAGAAAATCTAAACCTAGATCTATCCTTCCACTTAAAAATGCAATGCATCACATCATATGGAAAACTTGTCCCTGCAACCCTTAACATTGAGAGAGTTATAATCTCACAGGGAAATACTCAAGCTTAAAAAGACAACCTCCCATCAACTAGTTCAAATGACAAGCTTCATGTATGGGATAAGAATAATAACGTGACAAACGATCTAGTGTGGTAGATGCTAAGGTAATCCTATGTGCTTCGAGACTGAACAATAGTAAAGTTGCTAACATCCAACTAATTGTGCAACAAACAACACCTTCTCAAAAAAATCAGATCAACAACACTGACATGCAACAAAGGAAAACCAATAACAAGAACAACTATCCTAAACACAAGTACACATAGCTATCTAAACCCATCAAAACTATAATGAAAAATTTGGTAGATTCAAATTTGATCACACTTCCTAACTTTGAAAACTACCAAGAACCACAAGAGAAACCATCCTAGTATAACAAGAAGGACCTTTGTGATTTTCACAAGATCAAAGGACACAAAACAACAAATTGCATGTGACTCAAAAATATTATTCAAGACCTCATAGAGAATGATACCATATCTATTGAGGTACCATCTAGAACTAGGATCTTAAGATATACAAGAACCCTATGCCATATCATAACAAAGAAAACATTGGAAAAGATAAGGATTAAATGAACATACAACATACCTATTCCAATGTAGTTGCTTCTTATGATAGCGTCATCACTATTGTCACCATCAAGGGACATAGTGCAGAGTGTGGAGTCACCATGCGACATGGTAAAGTCACCATCCAAGGAGTCCCATCTCAATCTAGGGAACAACCTATTTCACCAACAACAAGTACCAACAAATACAATCTCTTGGAATAGCTCAAAAAGACCTTCGCATAGATATCAATCCTAGAACTATTGAGTCTATCACCTGCACATAGGGAAATCCTTGAGAAAGCTTTATCAGAGTCATTTGTTCCTGAGGATATTGATACCAATCATTTTCAAGCTATGGTGGGCCATATCACTAATCATCTTCTCACCTTCTCCAAGCCAGAACTGCCGTCACAACCATCTCATAATCGTGCTTTAGACCTTGAGGTTATCATTCATAAAAACAAGGTCAAAAGAGTCTTATTAGATGGAGGTGTGGGATCAAACATTTTCTCCCTTCAGCTAATAAAAAATTTAGGCTATTCAAAGGATACTATTAAGAGGAAAAAAAATACCACAATCAAGGCATATGACGACCAATAATAGGTATCAAAAGGTATCATTGTACTTCCCATTCAAGTGGGACGTCTCATTGTAGAAACTACATGCCAAGTGTTTGATCTTGATCTTCCCCATATCATCCTTCTTGGATGACCATGGATCCATTCCCTAAAAGTTGTATTTGTGGCCTATCATCGGTGTGTGAAGTTTCCTTTCAAATGCAGAGAAATCACTAACCATGGAGATCCTGATCCTTTTTACTATTTCAAGAATTTTGAGGCCAAATTATATAAGATACCCCAAATACCTAAGAATGATGAGGGGCATACACCATCTACCTCATTTGTTGACCCATCATCCCTTCCATCTACCTCATAAGCAAAACCATCTATTGTGTAGAGTATACCTAACGTCAAAGCAGTGATTCAAGATGATGGTTGTGGGAACTACAAGCTAATGAAGAACAAATTTGTCGTAGGAGAGTTACCTACTTCTCCTTAGTCACATGGGAAACCCACAACTAACAACAAAGAACCCAAAACAATCAAGATGGCAGCCACTACCTTCACCAAGTGGGGGGATTTGAACCAAGAAGATATCAATGAAGAAGATATCTCTAAACTCCTCTATCAGGATGAACGATCTATCCCTGTTCTTCCCATGGAAGATGACAACAAAGGCTTATAGCTAATGAAGGGATGGGGATACAACAAGAATGAGAAGCTAGGACAAAATAATAATGGTTTTCTAGAACTCATTGTTCCTAAGAAACGACTAAAGAATCTTGCTCTAGGTTGTACTACAAGCAAGGTCACCCATATTGGCAAAGGTACTTCCGCTAAATAAGCTAAGGATTCTTCTTGCTTACCTAAAACATGTGATACAACCTTAGATGACTTCCCCCTAGATGTTTCCCACCTGTTTGAGAACAACACCCTCTTTATTATATCCATAACATCCTTTGTTCCAAGCAATCAACCAATTGAAATACACATAGTATATTTGAAAATGATGAAGCAATCTCAGAATTCATGGGACTCTGTGACAACTTACCACATGGGTAGATCACAAATTAGGTTTTGACATAGAGCTAGACACAGGGGTGTACTATGGGGAGACGATTGAATCCTTCAATCGTAAAATTAATGAAATGCAACTAACATGCAGATTCTTGAGTGAAAACCACATGGTGGCACTCTTTGATCCTAAAATACTAAAAAAAAGGGACACATCCAATGGTGAAAACCTCTTTGAGGTGCCCAAGGTTGAGGGATTCAATCTCCCCCTTAGTGCAATGCATCCATAAAAGTCAACAATGCTAGAAAAAAAGGCCACACTAGTCAACATGGGAACAAAAGAAGCACCTAAGATCACTTTTTATGCTGAATCCCTATTGGATGAAGAACAGAATAACCTAGCAACATTCCTAAAAGAGTGAAGAGCTAACTTTGCATGGTCATACATAGATATTCCAAGCCCTGATCCTGAAGTATTTGTGCATCACTTAGCAGTCTATCTTGAAGCCAAGCCAGTCAAGCAAAAATTAAGGAAGATGCACCCTCAAATAGCACTATTGGTGAAACTAGAGTTACAAAAGCTTCTTGACATTGGATTCATCTAACCAATAGATTATCCTGAGTGGGTATCAAATGTGGTACTAGTCTCAAAACTCACTATGGGCATCAAAATATGCATTGATTTTAGAGACCTAAATAAGGCACTCCCAAAGGATGATTTCCCTCTTCATAACATTGATCTCATTGTGGACTTAATAGTAGGGCATGAAATTCTCTCACTCATGGATGGTTTTTTAGGCTACAATCAAATCATAATCACCAAGGAGGATCAACACAAAATTGTGTTCACTTGTCCATGGGGAACCTATTACTGGAATGTAATGCCATCCAGGTTAAAGAATGCAGGAGAAACCTATCAAAGAGCAATGACCCCCATCTTTCATGACATGATCCACAAAACAATTGAATATTATGTGGATGATATTTTGGAAAAATCAAGGAAAAAGAGTGAGCATAAACAAGTCTTAGGACCCATCTTTGAAAGACTTGAAGAATACAAGGTCAAGATAAATCCAAAAAAGTATGTCTTTGGGGTCACATCAAGGAAACTTCTTGGCTTCATCGTCTCACAAAGAGGGATAGAAATTGATCTAGCAAAGGTAAAATCCATTCTCGACATGGAATTACCACAAAATTGAAGTAGATGAGAGGATTACAAGGAAGATTGCAGTCCATCAGAAGGTTCATCGCACAACTATCAGATAAAATTCACCCTTTTTCGCATCTTCTCCATAAAGGAATAACTTACAAGTGGGATGATAAGTGTGATAAAGCTTTCCAACAGATCAAAGACTACCTACTAACAACTCCAATGATCATGCCACCAATACCAAACAAACCCTTGATCCTATATATCTCAGTAACATCAACAACACTAGGAGCTCTTCTAGAACAACATGATGAAAATGAAAAGGAAAGAGCTATTTACTGCATCAACAAAACTTTGGTGGGCTATGAAATGAACTATTCACCCATTGAGAAGGCATGCCTAGCAATAGGTTTTGCTTCAAAAAAATTCAGATGCTACATGTTATCACATCAAATCAAGCTCATTACAAAGATCGAACCATTAAAATACTTGTTATCCAAAGAAACTCTCACATGACAAATGGATAAATGGTTAATGATCTTAATGGAGTTTTTCATAGAGTATGTGGAGAGAAAGGAAATCAAAGGACAAGTGATCACAAATCAACTAGCAGAGGCACCCATCTATGCAAAGAACCCCTTGATATCGAAATTCCCTAATGAATTAATGTTCCTTATCAGCCTTACAAGATAGTGGAAGATGTATTTTGATGGATTGTTCACTCAACATGGATTAGGAGTAGTTATTACTTTCATCACCCCTTAAGGTGATTGCATTCCAAAGTCATACCGACTGTCATTCTCGTGTACTAACAACATTGTTGAGTACAAATCCCTAATCACAGGTCTAAAGATAGCGGTTAATTGGAGATACAAGAAATGAAAGTATATGGAGATTCACAGTTGGTTATCAACCAAGTCAATGATGACTACCAAACTAAGGATGATAAGCTAACTCCTTACAAAAAAATGGTGGAAAATTTTAAGTAACTTTTTATAGAAATAACTTTTGAGCAAATTCCTCACATAAACAATAGAGCAAAAGACACCATGGCAATGATCTGATCACTACTAGACATTCCAAACAACGTCCTCCAACGTGAATTCTTGGTAGAACAACTTCTCATACCAACTTTCAAGATCCCTAAATTAGAATTTGCATGTGTCATTTTGGTCTTGGATCCATGTGGTATCATGAAATATTCATCTACCTAAGCAAAGGAACCCTCCCATTTGATAACACCTCAAATATTAAAAATACCTTTGTCAAGAAGGCATCTCGATTCATGATCTTAGGTGACACCCTTTACTGCTGAAGCATCAAAGGGGTATTGCTACGATGTATTAACCAAGAGGAAGCCTTGACTGCTTTAATAGAGGTAAATGATGGCATATGTCGGTCCCATTCTAGTGGTATGATGTTAGCTAAGAAACTATTGAGGATGGGGTACTATTGGCCAACTATGGAAAAAGAAGCCCATCAGTACATGTGCAGAGATGTGTGTCAACAACATGGAGGTCTAATCCATGCCCCAGCTCAAGATTGCAACCCATGATCACGCCCTAGCCTTTTTCATAGTTGGGGCTTGACCTCATAGGAAAAATCACCCCAAACTCATCCAATGGCCACAAGCTTATCATAACCACCACTAATTACTTTACTAAGTGGGTTGAAGCCATTCCTATGACCTACATAATGGGGAAAAAAATTGCCAAGTTTATCCTAAACTATCAAATTTGTCGCTATGGCGTTCCTCAAACCCTAATCTTAGACAATGGAACACCCTTTAAGAATTAGGATGTGAAAGAGCTATGTCAAAGATTCAACTTCCAACACCAATTCTCTACCCCGTATTATCCCTAGGGCAATGGTCAAGCTAAGGCTATGAACAAAACTATCCTAAAAATCCTGAAGAAAATGGTCAATGAAGCTAGCTATGGCTGGCATTTGTAGTTGAATCCCACTCTTTGGGCCTATCGAACTAGTATACACACGCCAATAGGTGTAACCCATTTCTCCTTGGTCTATGGATCAGAAGCTATCCTGCCTATTGAGGTTGAGCTCCCATCATTGTGAGTGTCACTATAGAACCTGATCATTGATGAATAATTTAGTATCTCAGTTGAATGAGCTAGAATTCCTGGACGAGCATCATCTCGATGCTCTCAATCACTTGCAAGTATATCAAAACTGACTAAAACATAGCTATAATAAGAAAATCAAATATCAGTCTTTCTAGGTAGGGGATCTTTTCCTAAAGCAGAATCAAAAGAACCTTCCGGATCAGGACAGTAAAGGAAATTTTGAGCCTAATTGGTTGGGCCCCTTTATCGTCACATTTAGCTATGGATCAAGAGCATACCAATTGTCAACACCTGAAGGAGAACCCTTGTAGGAGCCAACTAACAACTTGCATCTCAAAAAAATTTATGCCTAGTCTTGAAGGGTGTAAATCTAAAAATAGAAAAATAATCAAAAAATAATCAAAAATCCAAAAAAATGAAAAAAGGGATTGAAAAAGAAAAAATAAAAAAAATTGTCCTCTAGTGAAAACCACTTCAATGGCGCTTTGGGAAAGTATTGCATTTAACCCAAAGAAAATGTCCCCCTATGTAGAAGGAAAGCTCCCATTGAAGCATTTAACTTGATGCCTATTGTAGATACATCCCCTATTACAAATTGCATAGTTTCATAAACAACGACTCCCTGTACCATTCCTCCACCTCGATAGTTAATAAAGAACATAAAATCCTTTTTTAGATCTTCTTGATTTAAATAAATCATACTTTTCATGATTTTATTTGCAAGTTGTTTTTCTAGCGGTCTAGCTAAAAAAAATATCTCCTGAAAAATAATCGGTGATATATCTCGACCCAGTTTTCTTCATCTTCTTCCAACCCCTGTTAAGGCACTTTAGGGACATTGGTTACGTCCATTTTACCAGGTTCTTTCTCTTCCAACATTTTTTCATCCTCTTTGACATATATAAACTTTTTTAGTAAGAAAAAAGTTTATAAACTTTACTAGTAAGAAAAAAGTTTATAAACTTTACTAGTAAGAAAAAAAAGTTTATAAACTTTACTAGTAAGAAAAAAAGTTTATAAACTTTATTAGTAAGAAAAAAAATTTATAAACTTTATTTATTAGTAAGAAAATAAGTACCTTGGTGAAAACCTGAAAAATAGGTTCCTTGCATAAATAAAGCACCTCCATCTATTCTTTCGCTCTTTTGTCTTATCATTCTTTGCACCACCATTTATCCATTGCCTATTTGCATCCTTATCATAGCTTGATGTTGTGAAGTATCGTGATCCATTTAGTACTACTTGGCATATTCCAAGGGTCAATTTGTCCTGCCCTTATCGAAGTAGTCTAACATGTCACACTAGGGGCACTTCGTTATGGATCATATCATTCTCTTGGATATCTTAAGGTCATTGAAAATACCAAAAAAAACCATAAAATCTCATCAGAAAATCCCAAAACATTCATAAAACATTCATCAAAAAATACAAAAACATCTACAAAATCCTGTACAACTAAGATCCAAAAACATTCGGAAAATTGTAAAGGAAAAATCCAAAACATCCACACATCAAAATCCTAAAAAGGTCGAACATCAAAAATCCAAAAAAATTTGTACCCTTGTTGAACTACATTGTCTCTGAGCTTGAATATAAGCAAGGCCATCATTGATGTGCCCTTGAGACACCCTAGGTCAGTCTTTTAGGAGTCTGCCTTAATAAACTGACATTCTGTCACATGTGCATTTCTCATCTTATCAATAAGTTAATTCAATCAAACTACGTGGTTTTTGCATGTATAACATGGGCAAGGATTATCTTTGATCAACCTCCGAGGCCCCTAAGATAAGTATTTAGGTTAGGTTCTTGGTCAAAAAACTTGAAAAAACATAAAAACATCCAAATATGTAGAAAACCCCAAAAACATCCAAATATTCAAAAAACTCCAAAAACATCCCAATATTCATAAAACACAAAAAAATTGAAAAATTGAAAATCCAAAAACATTAGAAAACATTCAAAAGCCCTAAACAGCCTCAAAAATAAAAACCCAAAACATCCACATAAAATTTTGAAAAGACCAAAAAAAACCTCAAAACATTTTCAAAATACCAAAAATATTGAAATATTCAAAAAAATACAAAACCACCCATCCCATCTCACTTTCACCTGTAATAACTTTCACCCATAATAAATAAATCATCACCTTCACCCTTTGGTAAAACAAATAGAAAACAAGTATAGCAAGTCGTAAAGTGAGAACCTAAGTGTCAAAATATAAAGTCTAGATCATAGGTAAATGTGTCAATGAAGTTTATATCAATGGCTTATCATAATTCTCATCATTATCCTAACATCAAACAACTCCCTGATCAACATTTCCTAGGACGTTTCCTTCCTTTGATGGGCATCAGTATTAGGTATCACCTTAGCTAAATCAACCTCGCAAGACATATAGATAACACTAACTATTTATCTTTGATCTTTTCTTATGATTTATCTTAATAACCCATTCCAAGGACCTCTCAATGATGTCTATCAAAATGATTTAGAGAGAAAGGAATGGGTCATTGATCACGATCTTTCATTTGTTGTGCGTGTGGATACTCTTGTAAAATAATCTTTGCTCATACTTGCTTAGTTGTGTGTAGGAAGGTTGTTTGGAGTATGTTGTTGACTATTATGTATGCTTTGGTCTAATATATTCTAAGTTTCTAACTTACATTCCAACAAGGTTTTTCTATGTGAAGATGTGAGCAGGAACTATCTTATCTATTTACAAAGTCAAAGTCCATTACACTAGATACAACGTTATCCTGGTTAACAATACCTTGATACATCGTGTCTATATGTTATGTCAAACAATAAGGAATGATGGAAAATTCCAATCCTAAAATGTGAGCAACTCATCATCTTGCATTCATCTTCATTATGCATGTCTCGTCACCATCTCTAATAAAGTCTCGATGGATCATAGATTTGTTGGATTTTTGAAGCAATCATCAAAATCAATGGTCAATCATTCTTGTTTCTTCTATCTCCTCTCTGCATTGACCCAGTATCATGACAATCAACAAAAACATCAATGCATCCATCCTGCATCCACAAATCATCAACATACATGAATCTCATAATCATACATCCTGAATTGTCATTTAAGTTGTAATTAATAATATAGATTTGTTATTCTAAGCATCTTAAATTTTAGCATCACATATCATAAGCTACATCACATATCATATTATAAGCATTCATCACATTGCATTCTCATAAGAAAACATCTGCATTAACCATCCATACATCCATATGCATACATGGTCATCTCATAAAACTGCATAGAAAATACACAAAAATAAATGCATCCATAACATTTGCATATCATATTATCCATCCCATATCATATCATGAAAAGATACTAAAAAAGAATATAACATTGCATCCATACATATCATAACATCACATATCATCTCATATTGCATAGGCATAAATAAAGTGCATCCATACATGATCAAATATAAGCATTTCATATCATACAATTTCATAAACATGCAATAAGATGAACACATCATATAGAATCCATATCCATATTATATATATCAAAAAATGAATGTCATGGTACAATATTTGGATCAGTTTATGTATATCAATCATAAATACAATATCCACGAGGCTATCAAAAATGAGCTCATGAATATATATATGTGTCAAAGAATGGGGCAACAAAATAAAAAAAGTGTATGTACACTAGAAGCTAGCCTTGATGGTTGCTCCCCTCTCCGGACTGCCTCTCTGGTTGATCCTTAGCCTTGGGCCGTGCATCACTCCACTGTGAATAATCAGGTTGTCTCAGTGGTGCTGACACATCTCTATGATAATGCATCCTATAATATGTTACCTCAGTCACGACCTCTCTAGAAAATCTCACAAATACAGTTCTACCATGTCTGGCTGCTATCATTGCCTCTATCTGGTATCACCACTTGAACTCCTAATCTCTTTGTTTGGTCATAGCTTGTAACTACTACCTTGCATGGTCCCTATCCACTGTGATGGCCACTACCTGCTATCTGGCCTGGTCTCGCTTAGTAGGAATAGCCAAAATTTGTTGGTGGGCCTGATCTCGCTCACCTGTCAAAACCTGCACCTGCTAGATATCTCTCGCATCAAGTGGTGGTGGTTGTACAAGTTTTTGTTGTACAGGATACTGACCAACTAGTGGAGCCCCTGGAACCTACCCATGTTGGCCATCCTAGCCATCTTTTCCCTATCCCTATCCTATGCCCCTACCTACTCCTCTCCCTTTGGGTCTCCCTTGTGGAGGAGTACCCACTAGAACTATCAAGCGTTGAGGAGGTGTGAACCATGCATCATAAGTAGGCATCATTTGTGTATCCTCCTACCCCTAGTCATAGGCCCATAACTGAGCTAACAACTACATGAATCCATCCATTACCTCTAGAGCTAGAATAGTGCGTCCCCATGTGGGCACCTCTTAAGCAAACCTAGCAAAAATGGCTTTGTAAGCATCATCATACCATCTTGGCATCTGTAGTCAGGGTCACCACCTAAATGCTGTCATATCATCCAATACCCAGTGGGTGATCCCACAATACTAGTTTACAAATTTTGGCCAAATTGGACACTGATTTGATTTTTTTTAACTAAATCTTCACTTTTGGGCACCTATAGCAGCTAAATCATGAGGAATTTCAAGATGATGCAAACTAGTGATTTGTGGAATTTTGTTTGTAGATTTTAAATATATTATTTTCAAAAAATTTGGAATCATATTGCACTTCTTTTTCTATCTCCTTTGAAAACTAGTTTTTTTCAGTAAACACCATTTTTAAAGAGTGACGCTCACCGTATAACACAACATTTTTTCCATGAAGGATAAAATTCTAATTTTTTTGAATTTAGATTTGTAACTACAATATCTAGTGCTTCCAATTGGTTTTATAGTGTTTTATTGAATATTTTTTCCTTAATCAAGTTTCAAAGTCAAACCAATTACAATTCAGACATAGGTGGACCGTATAACAACATTTTTTGTATGTATCGATTTTTTATTTTTTTTTGTTGGATTAAGGACTTCAATATCTGGTGCACTCATATTTTTCAAAAAAAATTGATAATCTTCTATTTTTCCACATGTGCGAACAAAGAGCTTATTTTAGTGAAAAACCTACATTCACAAGAAATAAAAATAAATATAATAATTAAATTAAATTTATTTAAAATTATACTTTTTGGGAAGCTTATAATAAGGACTACATACTTACAAAAAATAAATTTTAAATGAATTCATTTGATCCTCCAAAAGGTAAATCAAAAGTGGTTTTTTATCAACATTTTGATAGGTATAAAGGAGACTCTATTATAGGTATGGTTTAAAACTAGAGGGGTACTATCCAAGGGGGTTTGATCTAAGGTAGTTTGATCAAACCCTCTTCAATTGGAATGCTTTAAATAGAAATTTTTAAGGCTTAAATCATTATATTTTCTAAAAATATGTGATTTTAGCAAAAAGTAAAATCTCCCAAAAATTGCAAACCAGCTTTGTGGGATCACCCTGGTGCTAGTACGGGAGCCCAATCTACCCTATGTGCCATAGGTTAATGGCACCTTTTTACTGCCAAATCATCGGATCATCTGACTCAACATTGGCCATTTGCACTATTGGTTAGAGCACAACTATATACTCCCATGCCCAAATGTGAAGCAGGGTCACCCCTGCACCAATGGCTTTGTCGTCGCAATAGAAAAAGTCATGCAAGTCATGATATAATGAGGCCAACATCATTGTCCCCCAAGAAAATAAAGTCCTCCTATGGAGCATCATGTGCCACACTAGGCCCCAGCCTAGGTTGAACTCTTTTCTCCATCGGTCTAGAGTAACCAAACCTGAAATGATGGCTGCAATAATCAATCAGAATGTGGGCACATGACCTCTATACATCTTGAGGTCGATCTATATGATGTGACTAGGGAAATATTCTCCAACTCCATCACCTTGTAACAAACATCATATCCGGTATCAACATCATATATCACCTACTCACCATGTATCACCAAATGCAGAATGTGCCATCCCTCCTCTAAGGTAACTATCACCTCACTTGTCGGAAGGTGAAATGATGAAGTCTCACTGTGCCATCTCTTGCACAGAGTAGTCATCATAGCTAAATGAGTTTGGACAATGGGAACATATGCAACATACCAAAGGTTGATCTCTATCAGGTGCTCTTGATGTAACTATGACAAATCGCTCAATCTCTCCAAAACTATGGGCCTATGCTCATACGACATCATCGGTGGAATGACCTACACCCACGAAGCACACAATGTCAAAAATCAAAGAAATTTGACTCAATTTGGAATTTTCAGCTCAAAAATCACAATACTGTTGCTATTTACAATAGCGTCACTATATTCAAATTCCTAATTGCTACGCTCAAAGGCATTTCAAATTGCAAATCACAAAGTGCATTTCCAAACATAGGGGCATATCAATTTAAGCTTTGGAAACCTTAACCCTAATTTCCAAATCTAGAAGTGTGTCGCTATATACACATGTGTCACAATTTAAAATTCAAAACCCTAATTTTAAATCATGAACTGTGTCGCTATATACAAATGTGTTGCTATAATTCATTTTAGCATCGTCAATTCTCAAATGGGTGTCACTATATAGTGATGCTACCAAAGTTTAAAATTCAAAGTGTAATAAATGCACATCAAAATGTCAAATTTCAAATCAAGTTTTGAGTTACATACCGATGGTCTTGAGCTTAGAATCCGTTGATGCTCTCAAACTCGATCAGAAATGTGTTGTGGGGGCTATCATCGTGCCATTTTGTTGGAGGGTCGAAGCTCAAAACAACAAGAATCTCTATGGTGTGAATGCACAAATGAATTGAAAGTGACCCTTCTTGGCTTATTTATGCTAGAAAATTAGGGTTTTTTTTACCTTAATTTCACATTCAAGCTAGGGTTTATCATCATTTTTACCAAGTTTTCCAAACTAGACCTTATTTTGAATTTTTTTTGCGTTTTTACCATAATTCTTGCATCTCAGAGTCTTTTTGGACCCCCTAGGGCAGCTTTTCACCCTTGTCAAGAGATCAACCCAAAATTCAAAATTTCCACCCAAATTCTCAAGGGGCAAGGGAATCAGCTTTATCCTACTACTAGGGCATCAAAAAAATCATTTTATTTATTTATTTAAGTAGCAGTTCTTATCCAAGGAGCATAAGTCTTTGAATTGAAGCAGTAGGTACCTCGCTTCAAAGAGGGGAAAAATTTAGACACTGAAAAATGTCCTAGATGATATCATACACTCAAATCAGGTTTACTAACATCATTTCCTCTCGAAACCCATCCTATTTTCGCTTAATTCATTGAATTAGCCTAGCTAATTAATTAATTGCATCATTTTCATCTATTAAGATAACACATTTAATTAGGTTAATTCACCTCCTTTCACACTAACATTTCATCTCATTAAATTAAATAGATCAAAATATTTAATTTAATTCCCTGAGTCTTCTAATTTAATTAAATAACCCTAAGTTATTTAATTAAATGTCATTTCATCTCTCCCCCATCCATTAAATCATTTAATTTAATGAATATCACTTTAATTCTTAAAATCCCCTAATTGTATGATTAAACCTTATTTAATTAGCAATTAAAATAATCTTCTTCCAAAAGGGAATATTCCCATGGAATATTCCTTATCCTTTTTTTTCACAATTAAAAATTTCTTTTAATTTGAAAAATATCTTTATCCTCACCCATGAGAATATTCTCTCTCCTCCAATCATCTCACTTGGCTTCTTGAACAAGCTAAACTTGTGACCTCTCGAGCAAGTCACTTGGTGACCTGTTGATGAATGACAATGACTACCAATTATCTACATTGTTGATTCCAATCTATTGTATGGCATAAGACCAACTCCTTTCATTTCAATCCAAAAGGTTCTAAACTTGTGCAATTCAAACAAAGTAGTATGATCACATAAAACTTCAATAGTTACCAAATTTACCATTATAAACTATCAGCTAACACAATAAAGAAAACAAAAGTTCATGCATCACTTTGTCTTTAAGGATCTTCAACGGTGGTTCTTATCATTGTTTGAAACATGTCAAATAATGTGTGTAGGTGCAATATAAAGTTGATATGAGGTCCACGCCAATGAAAAAGAGAGCCACAACAAGGTGGCCTACATGTTAAAGAGAGGTTACATTCCCCCCTGAAGAAGAACTAAATGTAGAAGTGGAGACAGTTGTGGTAGTTAGTGCTCCATCAGGCAAGCGGACAACAACATCATGACATTGGGAATTGATAATGAATGAAATAGATAATCAACAAACAAATAACTAATGCAAGTGGTGATATTATAGGGGAGTGTTGGTTATACTAATTTTATATTTTGGCTGCATGTTTTAATGCTACGGGCCATTAACAAGCAATGTGGCTTGTATGTTTGTGGTATCATATGTGCTTTGAATATTATATGACATGTAAGACTACAAATAACCATTTGTGTATGGGACAAATATAAACCAATTATAGTATAATTTTGGTGGTACAGTGATTCAAGTACACTTGTTGGATTGTATGTTTGGGGTATCACATGGGCTTTCAATTGTGATGTAATATTGTTTGCTATCCCCTTATTATTCAATTATTCATTGCACAATAATGCAACTTGCAATTTACTTTTTATATTTGACTGTTACTACAAAATATGCAAAGGGTTTGACTAGTTCTCATTTGGAGGGTTTTCTATCATGCACTTCTATTTGCATGTTCTTCATTGCACAATCATTCATTATGCACATCTAAATTTTATAATTGATTAGTGCAGATACATATGATGTACATAGATTATTACATGTACATACATAGTGGATGTCCATATGTATGTACATGCACTAATCTATGTACATACATACCTACGTTCATATATATGTATGTGCACAATAACTTTGAACACTTGTATTAGTTTAATCTTGAAGGTTTTATGCCATGCACTTGTATTATTTTGTTCTTTTGTGCACAATCATTCATTGTGCAGATTTTTATTTTAAAAATATTTAGTGCACATATATATAATATATATCTATATGTACATATGTATCAACATATGTATACTTATGTGCATATATGTACAAATATGCATAAACATAAAAGTACATATATACATATAAATACATATATATATATATATATATACATATTAAAAGCATAGGTGGCATGGGTGGGAGGTTGGGTGGGCTCCCCCTCCCTCCTTTCTTTTCTCGTCTCTGCATTGACGTGCAAGGAGGGCCAGCTGGGTGTCGAGGTGGCAAAAAGGAAGGGGCTAAGGGGGACACAGACGAGGGTGACTTGGAGGTGGTCACGTGATGGAGGTGACAACTCCCTTCCCAGAGCTCGAGGATGTCATAGGTATCATTCTCTGAAGGTCGATTAATGTGAATTAATTGTGGAATGTGTGGAGGGAAGTCATTAGTAAGGGAGGCGTTGGCTTAGTACATGGAAATAATTGAACGGTAAAGCTTTAGTGGGAAATTCATCCCCTTAATTCCATTCATTTGTGTTGATTATATTGGTTAGTGTCAATTTTAGTGGCAGAATTTAGTAGCGGAATTCATTTATTCTGGCAGTGGCGTTCATGGCGAAGCGTTCTTGCTTTGTCATCAAAGTTTCCATGGATGGCATGGCGAAGTTTGGGGCAGACACGCCAATCTCTCTGAAATATTCGGCTAGACAAGCCTCCTTCAAAGAAGTTAAAGACCAACGTCTGAAGTGGATTCTCACAAACAAGGACCTGTTAGTCTTGGTGGTGACAAAAATAATCCTGGGAGCTGGTCATTTGGCGAACAAGGAGTTCGACAGGGACAATCTTCACATCTCCTCCTGGTTTTTGGCCTCTCTCCTAGACAACGGTGAGTCCAAGGCCGGGGCTAAAATGTTGTTGGTTAAGATGTTTCGCAAGGATCTGGTGGGTGGGGTAAATAAGGTGTTGAGCTTTGTTGTGGAGGGTAGAGGTGTTCCAAGGCCGAGTGACTTTGCAGCGAATCGAGGTTTCAGACGAGGCCGTAAAGCTCTTCCTGTTTCTTCTTGACTTGAGCAGTCTAGCGTTGAGCAGACATAGGATGGTGGTGGCGATGGCCATCGAATTCTTGAAGAAATTCTTCAGCTTGATGGCCATGGGTGATGTTGAGTGGGTAAATTTTTTTGAATATTTTGTTGTCTTAAACAATTTCCTTTGACTGCATTGATATAGATGTTGGGTCTAGTAGTTTTAGAGTTTATCTCTATCGTCCAATGGTGTCTTTCAGCCTCGGGGTTTATAATGTCGGTCTCTTATGGCCAATATGGGAATTTTGGGTGATTGGGACCTGTATGTTCAAGGTCGAGGCTGAAATTTTATGGCCTTTTGGGTTGGTGGTTTCTGGATGGAGGGGTCTCCTATTTTTGGTTGGTTGGGTCTCGTTTTGGCCACCTTTGGGGTGGTTTTCTAGTATTGATGGTAGGGATGGGTTTGTTGGTGATTAATGGCCAAAGATTTTCCTACGTTTACAGACGATTGTACTTATTTTTAATATAATATATAAATCAAACTTGTGTATCAAAAAAAAAATCATAGGTGGCACTGTCACATGGCATGCAATTGAATGAAGGAAAAATTTTGCTAACCATGAGAGGAAAAAAAATAAAAGAAATTAAACTCATTAAAGTCAGAGTGATGCTAGAACAAAATCATATTTTCCTTGAAAAAGTAAGTGTGTTTAAGAACACAAAATTTGGAAGTGTTCATAAACACCCTAGACGCCATACACTTCATCGAGCACATTGTGGATGCACCAAGAAAGCCATATTGATTCCTTCAAACTATGGAAAACCACAAAATCTGATCAAAATCATCAAGACAAAAAACATAAACTTCAATTTAGGGAAGACAACAAACCCATTAAAAATCAAATAAATAGTACAAAAAAAAATAATTACTGATAAGAGACAATGGTGGAGCCTTAGTGAGGTTAGAAACCTCACCTATATAGTAGGGATTTTCCTGATGATATGTCTTATTGCACTCGCCTATATCTTGCTTGCTGTAAAAACAAATGAAAGGAGGGATCAATCAAGCACATGTAGGTATTGAGCTGAACATGTATTTCTTTGCACACTGATCAAGAATAGTGAACAAGACTCAAAATGACAAAGTGTCAGCTGAATATACCATTTAATCTCTATGATATATAGATATACATATATACATACATACATATATATATATACATATACATACATCATACATACATATATATACATATATATACATACATACATACATACATACATACATACATACATATATATAGATACATACATATATATATAGATAGACAATGTGAAAGGGATGTGCATTAAAGATGACTATACATAAGAATAGCAATCATTGCTTGATGAACACACAATTATACAAGAGTTTAAAGAAGAAAATGAAGAGAAATTGCTAGGCATTAAGAATTGAACATTTACATCGCATACAATAGATTGCAATTCCCTACCATAAAAAATATAAATGGAAAACCCAATGTAAACAGTATGAGGTAGAAACATGTGGACCTCCAAACATAGGGTGTATAGGACCCCCTTAATATGCAATTATAAAATAGTTTTCACCCACAAATTCAACAAGGGTATTCGAATCACTGTACCACCAAAATTGTATTATAATATGTTTATATTTGTCCCAAACACAAATTGTTATTCGTAGTATTACATGTCATAGAATATTCAAAGCACATCTCATACCAAAAACATACAAGCCATATTGATTGTTAACGGCCTGTAGCATTAAAACATGCATACATATATATACATATATGCATACATATATATACATATAAGCATACATATATATACATATATGCATACATATTTATATGCATATATGTATATATATATGCATACGTATATATACATATATGCATACATATATATACACATATATGCATACATATATACACATATTTCTTGTTAATGGCTTGTAACATTAAAACATGCAGCCAAAATATAAAATTTGTATAACCCACACTCCCCTTAAATATCACCACTTGCATTACATCACCGTCAATATTTTCATAGATACAATGTCATGACAAGAACAACTAAGAGCCAAGACTATCCCACCACAAAATCCAATCGAATCCACCCCCTATCCCACTTTGCATAGCATACAACAGATTGGCATTCAAAGGCATAAAGAATTAAGAGCAATAGCATACATGTAACTTTATAGTGTAATGATGCTGCTACTTATGCTTTTTCCTCCACTGCCTCCATGTAGATATGAATATGGAAGTGAGATGTTGTAAATGGAAATTTGAGAAGATTGAGAAATGTATTTTTGATGGAGAGTATAATGAATGGAAGGCATGATTTATTTTTGATGGAGAATGTAATGTTGTTGTTGCTTATGCTCTTGCCTCCACCCCACATTAAAAGTAGGTGGGGAATATCCCTTGGTTGTGCATCGTTCCTTTCATTCGCTCTACTCTCAAACAACTTCACTCTTTTGTTTGGGGAGTTAAATCAGATATTCCCATGATTTTGGGAATGTTTGCAATTCCAACCCATTATAAAAACCAAGTTACTTAACCCAACAAATCCAATTGAACCCACCCCCTATCCCACTTTGCATAGCATACAATAGATTGGCATTGAAAGGAATAAAGAATTAATAGTAGTAGAATACTTGTAACTTTTTAGTGTAATGTTGTTGTTGCTTATGCTCTTGCCTCCACTGCCTCCATGTAGATATGAATATGGAAGTGAGACGTGGTAAATGGAAATTGAAAAAGATTCAGAAATGCATTTTTGAATTTGTAAATATCTTTATATGTTCAAAGTTGGTTTGTTATGGAGTCTTTAATTTGTGTCCTCTTTTTTCAATTTTCAAAACTTGTTTTGATGCCTTCAATTGCAGAGATTTTATGCATCCATGGTGTGCAATCCTTGTTTACTTCTCAAGCAATTATGGTGGCCTTAACACATTGTTTTTTCGTGGTTGCATGTGGAAAAAGAGGAGAAGGTGCCCCAACTATAGAACTCTGTGTTGTAATTTGACTAGTGGGACACATGTGAATGATTGATTTTCCATGAGTGTTGTGCATACATATATATATATGTGTGTGTGTGTGTGTGTGTGTGTGTGTGTGTGTGTGTGTGTGTGTAATTTTCCTTTTTTCATAGTAACAATCACACACACACACACAGATATATATATATATATATATATATATATATACATGAATACATACATACATATATCTATACATATACATATATGTATATGTATTCATGTATATATATATGTATATGTAATCATATATATATATATAATTACATATACATATATATATAGAATTACAACCTTAAGAACAAAATATATTTGAAATGAAAACAAGTTAACCCATTTTCATATTTGAGAATAACAAAAAAAATCAAAGGAAAATTGCAAAGTTAAAGTTTGTGCATTGTTGAACACATGAATACAAGTGCATGGCAGAAAACCTTGTAATTGTGAACCAATCAAACGCTTTCCATGTTTGGTAGTAATAATGAAATAAAAAAAAAAGCATGGTAGAATATCTTTGAAATGAAAACCAGTGCTACCATTTTCATATTTCAGAATGACATGAGATTATTATAAGAAAATTGTAGAGTTAAAGTTTGTGCAATGAGGAACACATGAATGCAAGTGCATGGCAAAAACCTTCAAAATGATAAACATTATAACCCTATGAATAATAATACTAGTGTAACCATTTTTGTATTTTGGAATAAAAAAGAAATTGCAGAGTTAAAGTTGGTGAAATGACGAATACACGAATACAAGTGCATGGAAGAAAACCAGTCAAACCCTTTCCATATTTCGTTGAACAAGTCTAATAGTAATGAAAAACCATTTAAACCAATCAAACCCATTTCATATTTTGTATAAGGAATCAAATATGAAAAGAAAAATGTAGAATAAACGTCGTACAATGAAGAATAGAAGATTAGGAGTGAATGGATGTGTATAAAGGAAAATAAAACTAGTGAAACCCTCCCCACATTTCATTTTATGAATCTTTTTGAAAGACAAATATTCACAACAAAATTATTTAAAAAAAATAAATGCATGGTAGAATATTGTTGTATTCATAGATATTGGTATAGGTTGAGTGAGGTTAGAAACCTCACTTGAAAGAGAAAGGGAGCTCTCAAACACTTGAAAATGTTTGCAAACAAAAGGAATGAGAGTGAGGGAGATGCGACATTTTGGAGCTTTGAATGAACCTTGATCTCTTATTTATGTGCCCACGGTTCAAGTAAATGCAAAGGGAAGCATAAGGTAGGTTGGTTAGTGGATGTAACGAAGGAGGCGGGGAGCGTTTAATGCTCTAAACTATTCGTTTAGGGTGGTGAGGTTGTCAGAGCCACATGTCAGTCTGATCCAATGTACATACATAACATCACTAATTAAGGATGGGGATGGGCTCCACTTTCAGGTAGAGAGAAAAATGAGCCCGTTTTTTATAGGTTAGTATAAACGATGCATGATAGGTGTCAAGGTGGTCAAATTTTAAAAAAATAGTCTGCTCGATGCACAATGTGAAACCAAATGAACACTCGAGAATGTTTGCAAACAAAAGGAATGAGAGTGAGTGAGATGCAACATTTTGGAGCTTTGAATGAACCTTGATCTTTGATTTATGTGCCCATAGTTCAAGTAAATGCAAAGGGAAGCATAAGGTAGGTTGGTCAGTGGATGTAACGAAGGAGGCAGCGAGCGTTTAATGCTCTAAATTGTTCGTTTAGGGTGGTGAGGTTGTCAAAGCCACATGTCAATCCGATCCAATGTACATAGATAGCATCACTAATTAAGGAGAGGGATGGGCTCCACTTTCAGGTAGAGAGAAAAATGGGCCTATTTTTTATAGGTTTGTATGAACGATGCATGATAGGTGGCAAGGTGGTCAAATTTTAAAAAATAGTCTGCTCGATGCACAAGTGGCAAGGTGACATGGTGGGAAATTCTTTTTTTTTGGTCCATGTGGACTGCCACCTAGAGGTCTCCAAAGTTGACCTACCCTACTTTGGGCCCCTCTCCCCTAATAATATCATATATATTTTCCCTTTTCCATAGATGATGCATTTATGATCTTCATAAACATAGAAACAGGTGCTTTATGGCCCTCTAAAGTTAAATATGTTGCATAAGGGAGATCCCACAATAGTGGGTTACACGTTTTGGCCAAACTTGACATTGAACTAAACTTTTTTAACTAAATCTTCACTTTCGAACACCTATAGTTGCTAAACCATGAGGAATTTGAAGATGATGCAAACTAGTGATTTGTGACATTTTGTCTGTAGATTCATTTTTTAAAAATTTTGGAATCAAATTACATTTCTTTTTCCATCTCCTTCGATAACTAATTTTTAAACAATAAACAATATTTTTAAATACTGATGTTTATTGTATAACACAACTTTTTTTCTATGAAGGATAAAATTCTATTTTTTTAAATATAGATTTTTAACTATGATATATAACCCCTTCATTTGGTTTCATAGTTTTTTATTGAATATTTTTTTCTTAATTAAGTTTTGAAGTCAAACCAATTACAATTTAGACATAGGTTTACTGTATAACACAAAAAAATTTGTATGTATTGAAATTATTTTTTTTGTTGGATCAAAAAACATCAATACCAAGAGCATAGATATTTTTCAATTTTTTTTGGTAATCTACTATTTTTCCACATGTTTAGAATAGAGAGCTTGATTTTCGATGAAAAACCTACATTCACAAGAAATAAAAAATAAATATAATAATCAAATTAAATATTTTTAAAATTATACTTTTTGGGAAGCTTATAATAAGGACTACATACTTACAAAACATTAATTTTAAATGAATTCATTTGATCCCCCTAAAGGTAAATCAAAAGTGGTTTTTTATCAACATTTTGATGGGTGTGGAGGAGACTCCATTATATGTATGGTTTAAAACTAGTGAGGTTCTATCCAAGGGGGTTTGATCAAACCCTCTTCAATTAAAATCCTTTAAATGGAACCTTTCAAGGTTTAAATTATTATATTTTTAAAAAAAATGTGATTTCGGTAAAAATTAGGATGTCCCAAACAGTGTAACCCATTGTTGTAGCAACACCCATAAACAACCATGTATTTATCTAAACTTTGACTGGTACTTTCATTAACCATTAGTGAGAAAAAATGGAATTTTCAACATTTATTCTATCTAAATTTATTCAAGATATTTTGACATGAGAAAATTAAAATCATTTTCACCCTTACGATTTGTGTATACATCTAGTAGCCTTGATACTTTGTCATATTAGTCCAATTTTTATGTCCATGAGAAATCTACAAATTTTCTCATTCATAACTAAAGATAGATCGGGTCTTGCCAATCAAAATGATTTTTTCATTGTAGTGATTACTCTTTCCTTATTAAAATATTTTTATGAAAGGAAGGATGTGCATGTTTATTTTATTCCACAAAATTTTGTACCAATAAGTGAAAGAGAAAAAAATATAATATAGTTTGTGTGCATTATTTATTTATCTAAGAGCTAATACACCCATGCACGCAAGTTGCAAAAGATTCCATATTCATTTGTATCAACACCAAGAAATAAGGGATAATTTTTGAGAAAGTTGGTGGATAGATTTTACCATCCTCCATGCAACAATAATGAGGTCCCATGTAGTATCTTTTGAGGAAAATTTATTATGATTTTATCCTTAATGAGATTTTAAATTATTTTGATATGTGTGACTACTAGGATAGAGGGAAAGGCTTTGAAGAAGATAGAGAGAGGATACATTGTTCTTAGGATGCAACATGAAGACCCTTCGCTAGGTCTAACATTTAGCACATCATAACCCTTCCATTGCAAAGGAGAGTGTTGAGGTGGATATGTTACAATCTATTAGCTCCCTCACACAAACCTTGTTACAACATAGCAAGTGTTTTGCATAGGGTGATAGGGGCAAGGCTCCTAGGTCTCAACACTCACCTCACATTTGTCATAATTATGGATCTATATATTATTATGAGTCTAATTATTCTCAGGATTTACAAGGTCGGGTGTAGGAAACATCCATAGAAGATGATATGACATTTGTTAACATATGAGTTTCTAGATAGGATATTTGTCATTGATCAATAGATAATTTTCAATAAGGTTGTGCAATTTACTATATTTATTTTTGAAATCCAAGATTAACTATATTCTTTTATAATGAATCAAAATTAATGTTTAAATAATTATATGTAATGAAATTTCAAGGTCAAAGTGTTCATCCTATGTCTATTATCCCTTGAACTCATGATTATGTGGCCATGTCAAGTCCACATGTATTTAATTTGTAAGGAAATAGTAAATATACTACATATATATTTTTATCTTATATGAATGGTACTCTTAAAATTCTCATTTGATGATGCACAAATGGATATTAGACCTTCAACTTTAGGACCACTTGGTGGTAGTGTCCATACGTGACAAGTTTCACTAAGGTAACTTTTACTATTTTTAATCAATATGTTTATAAATAATGTTAGGTACATTTTGATCAATAGTATTGTTATATTTCCAATTAATGACATCAATTCAAACTCCTCCTAATAGTCATGGCACAATGGAGGTAGTAATTACTATGGTATAGTTTTGGTTTCAATGCCTTTGATAGAGGTATGAACTAGATTAGTAAATTTTATTTTATATTTCTTGTTTTATCAAATATTCATTAGTATAGATTTAAATGATATTCATCTTTAGTCTAATTTGTTTCTTTATTCTTGTCACAAAGGGTCACAACTCTAGTTCTTGCACCTTCCTCTTAGATGGGTGAAGAAGAGTAGAAAATGATTGAGGTGGATTATAAACTTGTAGTAAGTGACTATTACTTATATGTCACTGTATATTTTATTTAATGTGTATATTTTTGTATTATATTAGGTGGACATCCAAAAATGAAAAAAAAAGGTCAAGTTAGTGGGTTCAAAAGTAACAAACATTAGTTCTATCTCCCTCTTGTCAATAGACAAAGTGTCATCAACTCTTCCATCATAATCCATAGTATTGACTATATTATGGCTTTGTTGTATGCCTATATGGATTTTTCACACATATTTTTTTTACTAACATATAACATTGTATATCTATATGTCTTTTTTGTATACCTATATGACTTCCTTGTACATATATTTTTGTTTTACTACCATATAACATTCTATGTCTATATGGATTTTTGTGAATACATATTTTTCTATCGATGTATAAAATTGCATGTATATATGGCTTTGTGTTGAATACATATTTGTTTTACCAATGTATAACATTGTATGCCTATATGACTTTGTTTACTAATTCACTATGTTCACAAAATTATGCTTATACTATATACCTATATGAAAATTTAAGAAACAATAATGGATAAGGAAAGAAGTTCCTAATGTTACACCTATTATTCATTTATTTACACATAGCACAAAGAAATGTCAAGAACAAACATAAGAAATTGAAAAGGAGAGTAAAGAAGAGAAAAAAATAGATAATTATATGATTTTCTTTTATAAATTTTATTACAATGATGATAACCTACTTGATGAAGATAAGAACCATGATCATGTTGATGTCAAGGTGGAATATCCCAAGTTCATACAATGACACACATGAACACCACTATAACATATATACACTGACATACCATTATATCAAGGACATTATGTCTTTCCCTTCTAAACACGTCATATTTACATCACTCTTAGTTTCATCATTGTCATTAGGGGCCCATCATGCTTTCTCCCATATTAAATCATTCCTACCCATATTCATGATTACCACTAAGTATTGTTGGAACATGTTTGTCATTGCACCAAAAGATTGACCTGTTAACACTTGATATAAACACCAGAGGTAAGCGGATCCACAAGAGGCGGTTAGTCCATGTCATGAATCTAAAGGGAGAAATTGGCGATTAGTCCAACAATCCCCCCTCAGTATCATCTAAGGGGATTCAAACCCAACCTGTCTCTAATACTATTTGTTGGAACACATTTGTCGTTGTGCCAAAAGATCGACCTGTTAATGCCCAATACAAATGCTAGAGATAAGTGGATCCATGGGAGGCAGTTAATCCATGTCCATTAGTTTACATCATTTTGAAATTCAAAACATAAATATCATTTTTACGCGGTTGAAGTTGAGAATTTTTTTTTGTGTTGGTCGATTCCTTTAGAAAGTGTGACACAAGTTTGTACTTTTACCCATATGCATGATGATAAGTCCTAGAGCTACGCGACCATATTAGGTACTCATGTACAAATTTCTCATGAAGTGGAGAAAAGGAAAAAAATATATGGAAAATAAAATCCCCTCTTCAAAAGAGAAATGATATAATGAAAAGAGATTATGTAGTCCCCCATAAGATGATGAATACTTCTCTAAAAGTTGCTCGAATGTTCCATGTGAAGAATGATGTAGAACTAGTAGCAAAGAAGTGATGTGAAGTCTTGTTGTAAAGAATCTCGTAATGGTCTTGGTGAAGCCTCTTTGGGATCTCATGTAGCAGATGATGGTGGGTGAGTTGATCTTCTTTTCAATCATTCCTTTTCATAATTCCCATATTCTTTGAGTTGATAACTTATAATCTCAAAAGATATGTAAAAGAAATGTAAAGTGTTCAAGGCATGATGACAATGACAAACTCCCTTGATTAGTTTGATCCCCCCTAAATTGGCACTTTATATGTTTTAGTGCACATAACAATTTCAATGGAACAAATAATGACACTTTATAATTGAGTGTGATATCATTTTCAATGAAATGGGCAAGTGATATTCACTTTCACAAAAGCATTACTCATTTTGAGCAGCTAACCAAAAGATGCAATTATCATAGTCTAATTTTGCGCATAGAAACTTTAAGTTTTCATGTTAAATGAAGAGACAAAATTTGTGTAAACACACTTTTTAAATCATCTTGATGCTAGTATTCCTGACTCGATAAGGGCTTTCTGATGACTATTCACAATTGAATTTTTTACTCTTTGTTTGAAAGTTACAACAAAAAGAAAAACTACTCCCCTTACAAGCATAAATAATGACTAAACATGTTAACTTTAACCACTAATGGTTAAATTTTTTACAATATTACAATAAATGTTATTAGTATAAAAAACTAATTATACAAATAAATGTAATGTGTTTGTTTGTAACCGCCAAAGAGGGAGAGTTGACCAATTCTATTCCAAACCATGAGTGTCAAATAAGTGGTGGTTATGCCACCAATGATGCAACCACCTATGTGGGACGAGTTTGTATTAATTCAACATTTGTCACCCATCACATGCAATAAATACATGCAAAAGAGAAAAATGTTATGCCTAAGATCATGCAACAATCCAAAAACAAATCCTTCAAAAAAAATCAGTCTGCAAAACCTATAGGGGAGAGGACCCACTAGGACCCACTAGTTGAGCACCCTAACTTCGTGCTTCACAAAATCCTACATGGAAATTTTGAATCACTCCCATTTTTTTACAACTACTTAGCAAGTCCCCTAGTTATAACTAAGATTTCAAGGCCACATCATCAAATATAATGTTACATTAGCATGCTTTTTGTCAAGGTGTCTAAAAAGTACCAAAAAAAAGTGAGACTGATACTTGTGCACTAAATCATGTTTTATTTCTACGCCGATATGGCATGACATGATTTGTTTCTTTTTAGATCTAAGGAATATATTTCATTTAATTATGGGCAGTCATCATGAACATTAACAACTTTAAAGTTACAACTATTGATTCAATATTGTTAAAAATATTGAACATTAAATCAACAAATGTTACAACTATTGAAACATGCTCCTCTCCCCTAGAACCCGTGTGTGGGGTTGTATATGCAGGAGATTAACCAAAGAATAATGCACAAACTGTGGAAGTTTATTGACTAAGTTTGAGCAAAAGCACAACCACATGGGGAGTATTTTCAATTGCAGTAAGGATTTACAGGCACTTGCATGGTCGAGCTGAGATCCAAAGTAATGATTGAAAGAATCAAAAGGATTGAATTAGTGGGTGGTTGACCTTTCCCATGTCATTGTAGACAATTTTGACACACAATATTTCGCTATAAAATACACAAAAAAGGGATCGCGCTTTACAGGTTATCTTCTATGGTATCAAACAAAATGTAGATTGTTCTGGCTTTGCATTTTCAGCAACATGCAGCAGAATTATAGTAATGTCTGCAAACTATAATCCTTCCAAAACCGCAGGTGACAAAGAGAATAAAGAACCCTCCACTCAAAATTTCATATACAAGGATTGCTAGACACAATTACAAGTTGGGAATTGTTACATGATTGTGAGATGCTGTCAAAAAGAGTTCTGGAAAATGGAGTTCAGAAGACGAAAATGGAAGATTAGCAGCTATAATGTATATAATATATACTTCAATTTCTTCCCAGTGGTACTCATTATGGGGGAGAATGATAATAATAATTCCTATTGGGTTTATTAATTCAATTGTCTTTCTTTTCTATTTTTACTTATAATTTAGTTGTGTTATTATGTCATATGACTCGTAAAGGAGGGGTAAATTTTTTATTTAAACAAAAATAAGTACAAAGCAAGGGCACTACATAGACCTATCAAGCTCCACCAAGTGATCCAATTTTTGAAACACATCCAGGGGTAACAGACCCCAGTCCACCAGATTCCAATCATTATATGATCAAAAGCCCATTTAGCCAAACAATCAGCAACACCGTTCCATTCTCTAGGAATATGAGTGAAAGTAACAAGCTCCAAAGAAGCACGGAGGTTGAGAATTTGATCAACAATCAAAGCCAAATGTCAGCTAACATCATCTAACTACCACCTATTCAACAAGTTCACCACAACCTGGGAATCAAACTCACATATGATTCTTTGCCACCCGCCAATTGACTTCCATGCTCCACAGCAAATAAAATGGCCTGGGCTTCCATTAAATTATTAGTATGAAGACTCGTATAAACAGAGAAGATAAACTGAACATCTCCAGAGCTATCCCGACCAACACCACCAATTCCAACATGACTAGGGTTTCCTCGAGAAGAGTCATCCGTGTTGATTTTTAAGACTCCCTGAGGTGGAGGAGACCATCTCCCCTCCCTATTCACCTTCGGGGTAGGATGTCTACATCTTTTGTGCATGAGTCATTGTTGCTAAGGAGGAAGACGAAGATGATTACAACAACCAACATCAGAAGGATCCACTGATGCTGACAAATCACACTTAGCTACAATAATTTCTCCCAATGAATGTAGAATTTACCAACAATATCACATCCTAAAAAGTCTGGCAATTCCTTTCCAACCAAAGGTTCTAGATAATAAAGGATGGGCCAAGAGCCCAAGCAGCTTTAAAAAAGGAAGTAGAAATAGGGGCCCTACCCTACCGATTCACAAACTCAGCCAACGAAGAAACATGTTGATAGGGTGTATTCCACACCCTCCACCAAAAATGCCAAATCTCCCTAGAATAGGAATATTGGAAGAAGAGATGAGAGACACTCTCCTCATAGTTATGACACAAAACACACATTGAAGGGCCTTGGAAACCATGCTTACATAAATTATCCCAAGTAAGACACCGATTTTGAGCTACTAACCACATGAAGAAATTGCACTTGGGCCACGACAACTTATGCCAAACTTGCTTCCACCAAGGGACCTCAATATCCCCAAACAACTACCTACCAAGCTGCTTATAACCAACAGATATAGAGTACTTCCTAAAAAAATTAGAACCATCCCAAGCCAAAATATCAGGGCCCCTCAAAGAATTACAAGCATGGGAAGCCAGAAGCTTAGCAAGACCACGCCTATCCTCCTCAGTCCCCCTAGGTGGCCACTCGGAAGGATGCTTCCAACGAAAGGTCACAGTCAATCCACAATGTTGTTCAACCTTATAATTCTCAATAGTATCCCAGCCAACCGCAAAAAAAACATCAAAAAGGGACTGGACGTGAGAAAAAGTAGAGAGAATACGTGGGTGACCATCCCAAGAATCCAACCAAAAAAGACCCTATGACCTCGAATGAAAAATCCAAAAAAGACCCTATGACCTCGAATGAAAAATCCAAAAAAGCGCACGCTTAATCAAATGTGCCCCCACTTTTAGAGTATTCCAAATTATAGAACCACTCCCCTCCAAAGGATATTGAGGAACCTCAAAAGAAGCAACACCCCTAAGATATTTATGGTTGAGAATACGGGGGCCCATAACTGGTCTTGATTGGTACACCAACACCAGTAAAGCTTAGTAGCAAGAACTTGTCCATTCAAAATAGCAAAGTGTAAGCCAAGACCACCCTTTTGCTTTGGTCTACACACAGATTCCCGCTTAACAAGGCTCCACTTAGTAAACATCAAGTTACCACTCCAAAGAAATTGGCATGAGAGAGCATCAAATTCCCTAAGAAAATACATAGGGGTCACTTGAACAAAGCCTCTATAGATGGGAAGGTCCTAGATAACTAATTTGAGGAGAGTCACTCTAGAAGATGTAGACAACAATCGATGAGTCCAATGAGAAACCTTCCACCTTAGCTTATCAAGCAACATCTACCAAGAGGACCTAGGCTGACGACCAATAGCAAGAGGAATACCCAAATAGAGAAAGGGAAGAGACCCTATTTGAAATTGCAAAATAGCTGCAATCCATTATTGGATAGCCTGAGGAGTATTAAACAAGAAAATTGAAGACTTTTTTCTCATTGACTTTCTGACCTGAAGTAGCAAGGTAGATATCCAAAGCCTGCCTAAAGGATCCAGCTTTATGAATACTAGCCAGACCCATAAGAGAGGTGTCATCCACAAATTAGAGATGAGAAAGCGTTGGCAAACCCAAACTCCATTGTCAACCATGAATCAAGCCTTGAGAAACCCAAAATTTAAGAAACCGACCCAACCCCTCCGCCATTATAATAAACAGATAAGGAAAGAGCGGATCCCCCTAACAAAGACCCTTGGTAGCACCAAAAAGCTCTAAAGGTTCACCATTCATAATAACTAAAAATGAGGAAGAAGTTACACAACTCATAGTCCAACTCACCCAATCTAAAGAAAAGCCAAAGGCCAATAGAATCTTTTATAGAAAACTCCATTTAACTCTATCATAAGCTTTGGCCATATCCAACTTGATGAACATAGACCTATCCTTAGATGTTGCCATGAAATGAATGACCTTGGAGCCTACCACCACTTCATCCAGAATTTGACAACCCACCACAAAGCCTCCCTGCTCCTCAGAAATGACAATAGGCAGACAAGGTTTAAGCCTCCCAACAATCAATTTCATAATAATCTTATACACCACATTACATAGTGCAATATGTCTAAATAATTCAAGCCTATTAGCACCTTCCTTTTTAGGAATGAGAACCAAAAAAGTAGCATTCAGGGCTCAAAGCATCTACTTACTATCAAGAGACTCAGGGACAACCTCCAACAAATCCAACTTCACAATGTCCCAAAACTCCTAAAAAAATTCGATTGGGAAACCATCAAGGCCAGGAGCTTTCTCCTTATTCATCCCAAACACAACCTCCTCCACTTCAAATAGAGTAATCAAAAAAGTAAGAGAAGCATTCAAATCATTAGAGATCAAAGAAGGAATGCATGCAAGGGCCATATTCTCATCAGCCTCAGTAGGAAGTGAGTCCTCAGTAAACAAAGTAGAGTAAAACTAACAAGCCTCTCTAGACAAAGCCTATTGCAAAGAAATTGAAAGACCCTCAAAATTAACAAGAGAAGAAATATAACACTTATTCTGAGGAGCTTGCACAAAATGATGGAAGAAAGTGGTGTTCTTGTCACCCTCTTGAAGCCAGTCAATCCTAGCCTTTTGTGTCCAGAAAATCTCCTCACCAAGCTCCCACTCCTCCACCAATTTCAGAGCCTAGGACTTAGCCTAACCAAGAGCCTCTGAAAATCCAAAATCTTGAATTTGGTGAGTAATGACAACAAGACAATCCTGCACTTCCCTTTTCTTGGTCTGAAGATTGCCAAAACATGACCTATTCCATCGCTTAAGATGATACTTGATATATTGTAGCTTCTTAACACAAGAATACATAGCAGTACCATACACAGGGGCTTCATCCTACCACCATTGAGCAACAAGATCATACAAGGATGAATCTCAAAGCCACATAAGTTGAAATTTGAAAGGAGGATTCTTTGGAGTAGGAAAAGAAGCAGAAAACTTAATTGGCCAATGATCAAAGCCACACCAGTCAAGAATCTTAGAGCAAGTGACCATGTTGCCGCCCACCCAAAAACTAGAAACAAGAAATCTATCCAACCGCTCAAATATCACTTTTGGACCACTCTATCTATTATTCCAAGTGAATATTCCATTAGAGGGTTTAACATCAACAAGAGCAAGAGAATCTAGATTTGCTCGAAAAAGATCTGAAGCAGGACCAAGCCTAGGCAACCCTTCTTTTTTCTCCTCGAAACACAACACTAAGTTTAAATCACTAGCTAAGATCCAAGGGAGATAAGGTGCACAAGACCTACTATACTTAATATGGGCCCAAAGCTAGATTTTACCATGGATGTCAATCAAAGCATAAACATTGCTGACCAAAATAGTCTCACCAGAATCCAAAACCGAAGCCACCACAAAAATAGAAGAATGACTAGAAATCCACCAATGAGGAGCAACCTTACATGGATCCTAAAAAAGAGCTAGACCTCCAAAGTTTCCTCTAGAACCAATACACTGACACTGACCAAAAAACCAAATACGAGGAGCATATTGAAGTATGAAGTCTACCCGAAGTTTAGTCTCCTGAACACAAAAGATATCTAGAGAATGAACCACAATCAAATCTTGAATAGCCTTTTGACAGAGGGTGCTATTCAACCCCCTTATATTCCATGAAAGGATAAGCATGAGGAAGGTTGAGAGATGTGGGCATCAATGGTCTTAATAGACCCAGATTCCACCAACAAATCCCCAGTAGATTTAATCTTGTCCACATCCTTCTTACGACCAGCTTTAGAGGAATTGTCAAAATGACCCTTCTTAAGAGGGTGTTGCAGCACCCCCAAAACATGAGACAATCCTCGTCCTTTACTTGAAGACAACACCTCCTTAGCTAAATCCACTAATACAATATCATCCTATAAATCTGTAGAGGCACCAGAAGCCCATAATTCCCCTGTTCCAAAGCGAGAGAATTATCCTTAACAACAATTGCCCATTCCAACCCTATATCCATACTAGTGGCCCCAGAAGAAATCTCCACAGGAATCCCCTCCTCCAAGGCTTGATTATCCAGGACCTCAAAGCGATTGAATCCCTAATCACCCTGTCTATCCTTATAGGCCCGCTTCTGACCCCTCCCTTTAGCCCTCGACTTAACAGGAATGAAGCCATCCTTATCAGGCCCACCCTTAGCCACATGCGCCTTGCCTTTATCCCCCTTCTCCACTAAAGACCCTGATGAAGGAGGAGAAGAAACCCCAGCTGTTTTGGATGTCCGAGGACATTAGCACTAAAGGTGTCCATACTCATGACAAAAACGACATCAAAAAGGAAGGGACTCATAATCTAACTGTAGAATCCACGAAGCAGATCCATGAAAAATTTTCAAAGAATCTAACAATGGATTATTTAAGTCAATTTCAACACAAATACGAGCAAGAGAAAATACCTATTTATCCAAAGTATTTTGAGCAATGGCAGCCAACTTCCCCAACAAAGCAACAATCTGGTGCATAATATCCTCCCTCCAAAACTCCAATGGTAGCCATGGTAGACGAACCCACACAAGAACCCTTGAAGGCAGATCCTCTGTCGCATTAAATCTTTCATGTCAGGGCTTTATGAACAAACCAACATGATTGTAAAATATATGGCCCTCCTTCAAAAACTTGATTTCAATATGAAATGCAAGAAAAATCAACCATGAAATAACCATTCACGGCCACCAAAATATCAAAATCACCCTCAACCTGCCAGGACCGACGAATCTAGGACTCCAAAGCTGAGAGAGGGACACAAATACCTAGGAACTTACAAATCATAACATGTTGGCTCCAATAAGATTTTTTCTCTTGAACCGATTCAGGAGAGATAACTAGAATTGGATGATCTTGACTTCATGATAGACATCATTCACTTTCTTAAACTTAGAACTCTCACCCACAAAAGAAGAATCCGCATAAAAACTTTGAGATGACTTCACACCAGTAATTACCAGGCTCTTTTAAGCCCCTGCCATCCCCCACACCCAACACCCAACACAGAAGACACCCAACACCAATTCCCACACACTGCCCTGACAACGCTTCAACTCCACCCCGCTCCCTGCACCAACCCCACTTCCACCCAACGCCAACCCCCTGTCAAAACCGGCAGCAAGAAAAAACAACGAAGAAGAAAAGAAAAACTCCACCCCGAATGCAGCAACTGTTCCCCAACAAACAACAACCATCGAGCAAGGATTAGAAACACAAATGCAAAAGAAAAGAGGACCTGCGCGTGCCTTCACAGGCCGCGCGCAACCTCTCCCTCACCTCTCAAACGCAACTCCATTCTCCAAAGCATAAAAAATCATGTCATATGACTCATAATGTTCACCTGTAATTTGAGTTTCTATATAATAGACTTAGAAATCATTGATTTTTATTTGTTGTTCTTCCTTTCTCTTCACTTCTTACTACACATGTAGGCTTTTTTTTTATTTTACATTCAATCTAGCTCACAAGATTATCTTCTAATATATCCAATTCACTCTCCATGATATGCTCACCAAAGTCATCTTATAAATTGTGTCTTGATTCGGGGGTATTTCTTTCTAATTGGAGATTTCTTTTCTTTGGTAGAGAGTAATCTTTATTTTCCTCCAAGCAGCCTGAAGAGCTCCATTGCAAGCCAAAAAGTAGACTTTTCTTTGAAAAATCCAGGGGTATCTTCATCTACATAATTTTTTTAGTTGCTATGATGGGTAGCCCAACAAGGGAACTATTATTTTTCATATGTGTCTCTGATCTTTGGAGATTTAATCTAGGATGCATTTTCATTTGAAATGTTTGATTTTCAGTATTGGATAATTGTTTTATTGTTTCTCTTTAGGATCTTGTATACTTTTTACACTATTTTATTCCATATTCAAAAAGATGATATTTTTACATTTGATCATGCTCTTACCACTTCAATCTTTTGAATCCAAGTTCCAACCTCTTGTAATATTTCTATTGTTGGAGGGAGGCTCTCCAAATTAATGGTGAAATATATTTTGGCATACATCCTTATATTATCATCCATCTTGATGAAGGATCCAAGTGAATTACCAATCTTATGAGAATATCTAGATTCCAATACTCTCATGACAGAATATATAGTTTGAGATACATGAGGGTGTTTTCTAAAACATGAGTGAGGGTTAAAATTAGGCTCCAAATCACACACATAGAATCCTACTACATCCATTAGCACTGGATCACCATTTAGAATCTTTTTATTTTTCTAGTTATATTGCATTCTATTAGGAAGAAACATTTCAGCATGGATTTTATTTTTACATCTCTACCCCTTATTGTTGCACCAATTCTACATGCAATTTTTTGATAGCCAAAAATTTTCCCACTTAATGAAGAAAGCATTGAGTCTAAAATGGGATAGTGAGTGATTGAGATTTATAGCTTCCAGTGATATTGCCTTCTTTTGCTCAAACACTATTGGGATGAAAGAGGTTTTATTTTTTCCAATAGCTACATTTCAACCTTTAGGTAGCCATATCTTTCTACTTTTCCCCCTTGGTAGTGCCCTAAGATTTCATATTTCCATATCGCTTCTTCCCTTTCTTGGTTTGTTTACCTCTCTATTATGATCTCCTATTTGGAATTATTTTTCTCCATGCCTATTGGCTTATCTTATTTCTTCATCTCTTTCTTTCATTTTTCTACCATACAACTATATATATATATATTATGCCTACCTCAAGATCACCCTTTATATATTTTCATAATTTCTTAAACATGTTGCAAAGTGTACACCCTTGGTCTCCTTATGTTGTGCAGTGTAGTGCTTGGGTTCGTGACATGGCTTAACCACCTCTCATGGATTTATTAACTCTGGTGATTGTATCAAGCATTAACAGGTTGATCTTTTGGTGCAACAACAACCGTCTATGCAATAATTGGTATCAGAGCCTGAGTCACGAGTTTGAACCCCTCGTTTGCACTGGTGGGGATTGTTGCAAGGTGTGTACCCTTGATCTCCTTGTGTTGTGCAATACATCACTTGGGTTTGTGACATGGCTTAATCGCCTCTTGTGGATTCATTAACTTTGGTGGTTGTATCAGACATTAACAGGTCAATCTTTTGGTGCAACGGTAACTATCTGTGCAACAAAACATAGATCATTAACACTAATATCTAAACAATACATTATTTTAAAAAAAGAAAATGTTACCTATTTTATTTATTGTTATTTTTTTAAATAATACAAACTATTAATTTGCAAATTTCTTACTAATGCATAAATCTTTTCATATATACCAAATTATTATAATTATTTGCTAAATAATAAAATAGAAAATAAATTTATAATAAATTAAATATATTAAAATTTATGTAAATATTTTTAAATTACTCAAATTCATATTATGGTGATTTTGTTTATTCATGAAAATTTACAATTGACTTGAGAATATATTTAAGTACAAAGCAAAGATACTCAACTTTAAAAGACATGGAGAAAACAATCAAATTTTAGAAAGATCAATCTTTGAAACAAAAAATATAGAATTTGAAATAGAAGAATAAGATCACATCACAAATTACTCCATAGAACAAAAATACATATATGATCTCATCCAAAAAAAAAAAAATGAAAATCATAAACAATCTATATTATCCCTATCGATAATACAAAACAAAACTAATTAAATACTATAACTATACAATTAAAACAATATTAAAAATAAATATAAAATCTAAATGAAAAGTACACACTTATATCCCTTACAAATATATTCAAACATTTAAACTTTACTGAAAAAACCCAAAATGATGGACATCAAAAATAACAATAATTTGACATGTTCAAACATTTGGAAATTAAACCCAAAATCAGACAAAAAAGGGAATAAATTGATCTAAGAAAAACTATTCTATTGAAGCATATATATCTTTTGGAGCTTTTGAAACCTCATTATTGCTTTAAAGTCAAAAACATGTTACTTCAAAAACTATATGATTGTACTAAAGTCAAAATTTTAATGAAATATTTATCATATCTGATGTAATCAAGTTGAACTGTTGGGGATAAATTCGTATGCACAAATATATAAATAAATTGTTTGATGTAATACTAAATCTTCTTGGATGACACCGGTGAAGGTCCTACGTAAAGCTTGAAAAGTTCTTCGCAAAAGTGCATTGTTAAAGTATTTACTTAGCCTTTAAAGGATTTTGTTTTCCCTGCTACTCCCATGATTGTTGACATATTTTTAAATATATATTCATATTTGTTTTTAAATATTTACACCAATTCGGCTCAACTATAGTTGGAAAATTTGATTGAGAAAAAAACTCGTCAAGTCTAAAATTGACGAGTCAACAAAAACTCGACAACTTAAAAATTGCTTAAATTTCATTAAAAACACATTTTTTTTGTAAAATTCAATGACAAGATGAATCCACTGAGTCTATAAATTAGTACAAAGGTGTTTTCTATTAAATTTGATTGATTTTAATGCAAATTGAGTACAAAATTTCACTCATATATAATCCTGATAGCTGAAAGCCTAATAGTCTAAGTTGTTGATTCCAGTCTTCACTCTCAAATCCCCTCATTGTAATCAATTTTCTTATATGATAAGAAATCTCAATAACTAGTGAGGGTCTAGGAGTGGAGACATCAATGATGTTCAGGGGTGGTGCCCCTTGTAGGGGTTTGTGTTTGGAGGCAATGCCCCCAACGAGGTCGAGGGGTAGCGCCCCTCGTGGGAGTTTAGGGGCAACGCCCTCAACAGGGTCGAGGGGTAGCACCCCTCATGGGGTCTAACGGCAATGCCCCCAATAGGATTGAGGGGCAGTGCCCCTCATGGGGGTCTAGCCCTAGTAGGGTCGAGGGGAAACACCCTTGGTGCGCTCCATGTCGCGATATAGGGTGGGGTCGAGGGGCAAAGCCCCCACAACCATGCCCAAACTAAGGCCTTTGAAGCCACATAAAACTTATTGTTGCATACCATTTCACAATTTTATCACTTAAGGGAGAAATTAGGTATTTGACATTTTTTTATGAAAAATATTTACTCTCCAAGCACTATGTGATGAAGTGTGAGGTGCATTCATGCATTTAGAGGGAAAAATTATGAGTTTTTTTAACTATTGTTTTCGATTTTTTTTGTATTTTTTTGTGCTTCGTATTTTTTTATGTATTTGGTGAGTCTTTTGTATAGACTCGCTGAGTTTTTGGCGAAAAAACTCGACAAGTTTTCAGAAAAGACTCAACAAGAAGACTCGGCAAGTTAACGTTATAAAGACTCAAAAACAAAAAAACTTGCAGGTTTTTCAAGACTCACCGAAAACTCGGCAAGTCTGCCAACTATAGTAAGTATTATGTGATACTATACATACTTGGACAATTTCAATGGACTGTGACTTCAGAAAAAAAACATGGCATTTTGAGTCAAGAGAAGCAACGATTTTGGATTATAAATGAGTTAGTTGTATTTCATCTGCTCCTCGCATGGTTGTTTGACATTTAAAAAAATATATATATTCTTATGATTCTGACTTTGTTTTCAAATATATGAGCCAATTCAGTTCAATTGGATATTATTTATTTCCCTGGACAATTTCAATTCCATTACTTCAGAAAAACGTTGCATTTTGAGTCAAGAGAAGCAAAGATTTTGGACTATAAGTAAGTTAGTTGTATGCTGCTTGCTTCAAGTCTGTTGTTTGGAAAGTGAAGTGTCTCATTTCAAACAATCATGGCAGGTTTATCAATAGTCACACTTCTGGGTGTAATTTTGATTACATCATGGGCAGCTTCTGCATCTCTTGTACAACATAAGTTCATTGTGAGTTTGTTTATACAAGTTTTGAGATCCTTATCTTCATATTAAGTAGCCTAGGTGCCTTCAGTAAGACTGAACATGAATCTTTGTTATGCAGGTTGGAACTCAGAAAGTTACCAGATTGTGCAAGGAACAGGAGATTGTCACAGTCAATGGACAATTTCCTGGGCCAACCATATATGTTCATGAAGGTGACAATGTTGTTGTCCAAGTGGAGAACAAAGGCCCCTACAACATAACCATTCACTGGTAACAGAAACTTACAAGCACAGTACCTATTTTTCTAGATGCCTTACAAGCACAGTACCTATTTTTCTAGATGCTTAATTAATATTAAGTAATGGTCTCATGGAAGTCTTTGTTTGTAAGTAGTCAGTGTCTTGTAATTAATACATAGATTGTTTACATAGAGACTTAAATCTCTACGCAAACATCAAATACATTGATCACAACATACCAACTGTCTAAACTTTTCCCACTCAAACCAGCCAATACCTTACATGAGTACCATCTATTACTTTTATCAGTTTTGTTTAGACCCAAGTCTTTCTTTACATAAGTTTCCTCATGGCCTTTCCCTATGGAACCCACTTATGAAGAACCTTAGGCAGAAGTTTGATGTGTTGGGTACTACCAAAAACAACCAGTAACATTTGTTGATGCAGTTATTTTGATATAAGTGCAATAAATTTTGCTGACCAGTAACAATACCACCTATTATTTATTTTTGGGTATGTTTGTGCAGGCACGGGGTAAGGCAGTTGAAGTCTTGCCGGGCTGATGGACCAGCCTACATTACCCAGTGTCCCCTTACTCCAGGAAATAGATATACCTACAATTTCACCATCACAGAGCAAGAAGGGACACTGTGGTGGCATGCTCATATCTCATATCTTAGAGCAACTGTGCATGGAGCTTTAGTCATTTACCCTCGGATTGGAAAGGCTTATCCTTTTCCTAAACCCCATGCAGAGTTTCCTATAATTCTTGGTAGCTCTCTTGACTTACTTATTTTTCAAATGTTTGTGTTTGTGTTTATGTCTGTTACAAGAAGATTTTAAGTTTCTAGTCTATGAACATGTTATCTAAATGACAGTTAATTTTTTCTGCTCCTTGGTGTGTGCTTAACAGAAGTTTTAGAGTTTTATAAGTTACATTGGGTTTTTAAATAGGAATCGACTGAGCAGTCTGTTAGCTTGGCCTGTTTTTAGGGATGGATTGAGGCAAAATGTTGGGTGTAGTCTATATATTAGAGTTTTACATCAAATTTACAAAGCTGTTTAGTTGAGAATCAAGGATTGAGAAGTCTCTCTTATGTCAAAGTTAGAGGACACAATCTTGGCCTATTCTAGACTGAAACTTCTTTAGCTGAAAGGTAAGGACTGAGGGGTATCTGTTCCACCAAAGTCGGTTAGGATACAATCCGGGGATCATGGATGACTTAAGGCCTTGCACTGGACCCGTTCAAAGCAATTCAACTTCACCAATAGACCAAGAGTATTGACAGTTAAATTTTTCAACTACTTAAGAAATGCATAGAGATACCTTCTTGTCTCTTTTAAAATTTTACAAACTATTATTTTATAGTTATTGGTATTATAAATAATATTAAAAGGTGTATTATTAGATAGATTTTTAAAATGTTCAAAATATTTTTTAAATTGTAAATGGAAATTTATTAAATATTTTATTATTTTTCAATTTAAGATTTTAATAATTTAAATTAATTGTAGTAGTGAAATTTTAAATAATTTAGGAGTTATCAAAATATGTTATTTTTATTTTTAATTATATTAAAAAATAAAATTTATATTGAGAGTCGAGTGAATAATCAAATTGTCACAAATTTTTTATTTTTTTTTTAAAAGGTACAATGCATCCATATTATTAATTGTCACAAATTTTTTATTTACAAATAAAACTTTTAATTTTAAATTTTGAATTGAATACCTAGATCAAACATTTAAAAATAGTTTTACTTTTAAAATAATTAATTACAAAGATTTTGTAAAACAAATGAATTATCTAATTATAATATGACTATTATAAATAGACAAAAAAAATATTAACATCTTAAATTAGCCTACCAACATTAAAATTTAAAATATAATTATCAAGTTTTATTTAGTTATAAAAATTTAAAAATAATAAAATATGCATCTTGTAACTTACATCATTCAATAATATATTTTAATTACTCAAAAAATATATAATTTATAATTTGTTTTGTGAATTATACATCAAAGATATAAAATATAATAATTAAAAATAAATAAAATATAAAAGATAGTATTTACATTTAACCTTTTCAAATAATTATTATATAATTATGTTCTATTTAAATTAGATTTTTTCGTTTTTCTTTTTTTCTTTTTTTTAAAATATATTATAATATAAAAACTAATTAAGATGAACACATTATAATTTTTATTTCATTTTTGTGTGAGATTTGAATCTAAAACAAGTCTCACATCTAAGTCATGGGGAAACAAATTATTTAATCTAGTCACATGCAACTAGAATTTGCAGCACAACCATGCACAAATAAATACTCTTTAACATGCATATAGTTTTCTATCGACTTAATCCTTGAACCTCCTTTACATGTAAGTGCTAGTAATATTCATTATTTAATAAATTTATTAATACAAATGATTAATTTATTTTGTCTATTAGAATTTTTTTTTGAAATAATACTCAATTAACTCATTAAATTTGACTATAAATTAATATTTTTAATTAAGGATAAAAAGAATAATAAAACAACTATATAAGCCGACAATACTAAAAGTCACACCCTGAGACTTCAATTTCAGGTCTGAAAAATAACAATTTTCATTTTTCATTGAAAGTTCTTTTGGCTTCTCTTTTAAATTTTTGGTGTGCAGGTGAATGGTGGAATGCAGATGTGGTAGAGGTAATAAACCAGGCCATTCGAATTGGAGCAGTACCAAATGAATCAGATGCATACACCATTAACAGCCAACCAGGAGACTTCTTTCCATGCTCTTCAAATGGTATGTAGTTGTCCATTAAAGAATCAAACAGATCTGTATTGTTTCTGAATTCGGTTGTGTTGAAAGCTTTTAACATTCTGATGATAGATCACGGAAATATTGATACTAAAAGCATTCCACATAATTGAATCCAGAAACAATACAGATTTATGATATGGATCGTTTGAAACTTTATATCATGAATCAAACAGAGTTTAGAAAAACCTAGAGAAAGTATTAATCAATGAAGTATGGATGCAGAAACTGTGAGGATTGTGGTTAAGAGAGGAAAGACATACCTGCTGAGACTAGTTAATGCTGCACTCAATCATCCATTCTTCTTCAAGATTGCACATCACAGACTCACTGTCGTAGCAGGGGATGCATCATATACCAAACCATATACAACAAATCTGTTACTGATAGAGCCGGGTCAGACTATGGATGTCCTGCTAAAAGCCAGCAAAAGGCAGAGCCTGTACTACATGGGTGCTCGGGTCTACGTAGGTGACCCGAGGGGCTTCTTCAACAATATCACAACTACTGCAATATTACAATACGCAGGCCCCATTGAAAGCAAAAAAAACTCAATTCCCCTGCTACCCATTTTCCCTCCATTTAATGATACACCCACTGCATATAAATTCACCAGCGAATTGAAAAGTCTGCTTCCATCAGTTCCACAGAGTGTTGATGAAGAAATGCTGGTAACTCAGGGATTTGGTCTGTTAAGCTGTCCAAACAAATCCTGTGCAGGGTTCAATGGTGGAAGACCAGTTGGAAGCTTTAATAACATTTCTTTCATCTTGCCAGACATTGCTATTCTGCAGGCTTATTATTTTGGTATTGATGGGGTTTTTACTACAGATTTCCCAGACAATCCCCCCTTGAAATTCAACTACACTGGTGAAAATCTGCCCAGCCTCTGGGAACCTGAATTGGGTACAAAAGTAAAAGTTCTTAAGTTTAACAGCACTGTGCAGGTAGTGTTTCAGGGCACCAGCCTTATTACCACAGAGAACCATCCTATACACCTTCATGGCTATGATTTTTATGTTGTGGGTCAAGGGTTTGGTAACTATAATCCCCTAACAGACCCTGCTAATTTCAATCTGGTGGACCCTAAAATTCAAAACACAGTTGCAGTACCCACTAATGGCTGGGCAGCCATCAGATTCAGAGCCAACAATCCAGGTAATCTTTTCTTTGTATAGATTTTCTTTTAATGCCTTGGTAAATATGATGTTTCCACAGTCCTTGTGATTGCTCTACTATTAATACTTTGAATCACATTTTAATTGAGAAACAACTGTACAAATCTTGTAGGAGAATCAATATTACAGATTGCTGAAGCGTATGATATATAACTAAAATATTCTTCGTATTTTTATATGGTAGGAGTTTGGCTGGTTCACTGCCATTTTGAGTCTCACTCAGAAAATGGCTATAATATGGTATTTATAGTGGAGAATGGGCCAGGGGAATTGGACGCTGTACCTCCTCCTCCTGCTGATCTACCCAAATGCTAGATCAAAAGATTACCATTCAATTATCAAAGAGAAATTTCAAATTTTTATTTTGTGTTTTTCTCTTTCAGAGATGTTTTTTGAGGCATGATATAACAATGTTATTTAAAATTTGAAACAGTGATGTCAGTTCGCATTTGGTTGTAATTATAAAACAGATTCTTAATCTGTTTGCTTCCTTGGAATCTGTTACTTTCTGTCACATTCCTAGAAAATGGAATGGGGTTGCAGATTGTTTGGTCAAATAGGCTTCCGATCATTTGCAGAATTGGAACATTGTGGATAGGGGTCAATTGCCCCCAGATTTGTCACAAAAGTTTGACCACTTAGTGGAGATTGACAGGGTGTGTAATGCCATTGCTTTGTACTGCTTTATTTTGGTTTGAATAAGTTTTTACCCCTCTTTTAGTTTTAATGTGAAAAATAAATTAATTGTGTGGGGATTTAGTTCTAATTTTGATGTAGAAGTCTATGTCAAAGTCTTTAAAATTTTGAATGTTCTATTGTTGACTTGTAAATCCGAAAATACACTATTTTCGGTTAGATCGACAAGTGTAGAACTAATTTAATATGTAAAAGTGATCATGTAACCTACAAAACTGATCTAGCAAATCTGAGACTGTTGAATTTCACTTGCCTTGATTTTGAATGTCTAATTATGTGCAAGGACTAGTAATGTTTACAAACACCTTTGAGAATCTTTTGAATTACAAGGATCAATTCTACTAAGTCAAACCACTGGATGAACTAACTTTACAACTCTAAGTGAAAGATTAACAACAATGAGCAAGCCTATAAGATGCTCCTAAGATGATGATATAGTGATAATGTTATCCATTTGTTATCCAAAAGACAAGTGTCCTCTCTAATTATGGTATTTGGACCTAGATGTTAGATGTGCTAGATCAATTCTAGATGATTCATTCCAATTTGTGGTAGCCTTTAAAAACACAATCACACCTTAGTTGATTCACAATAGCTAGTGGTAAAGGAAACAGAGTTTTTTGAACTTAAATCTTTAATTGAATTATCGATGGTCAAATATTAGCTCCAGATCTATGGGCATAGAACTAATCTAAATTAAGTCCATGCTCAAGTATCTAACCTAGAGAGGGAAAATAAAATATTGATGTAATTGAGTGGAATATGGGAGTGTGTAATGGTGGGATTTGGGAATGGAGTAAATTATTTTTCAATCTCCATGTAAAATGAACCATTTTATCAATTATTTGATGTATTAAAGATAACCTAATCATCATGGGCCTGAAACATAAAGGAAAGGAGTGTGGATATGGATTTTTCACCATTACAAGTTTTTCAATAAGCTACAAAGAGGATAAATAATTTAAATTCCTCTAAATCAAGCTATTATATAAAGAGTCGAGTTTCAAAAAAGTTAGTGTTATGAGGTTAAATATTGTAAGGGTGAAAAATGCATACCTTCAACTTTTCCCCTCCCTTTTATACTCAATTTAACTCACTTGGGCATTCCATATGTAATTACAAGTGAGCAATAAGGTTTTATGTGTAAAAATTTAGCAAATGACTTGATCCTTGACTAAAACTAACTTCACACACACCATGGTTCAAGACTCAACTTGCAAATTCCTTATTTCCTATTCTAAGTTGAATCCATAGTTGTAGATTTGAACCTAGTTTACATAACCACATATCTACCTTCCAAATTTTAAATTCATTTTCTTATGGTCCTAAGTTGACCCTTTCCAACTAGCTATTATTTATCTAGTAGAGCACAAAATATACTTAAACTTGCATAGTATAGTGTTGTATAAAAGGAAACCCTAAAAAAATTGGATCATCTAGAGAGGCATCATAGAGGGTTCAATTACACATTTCATATCATTTTTAGAGCATAACATGAAGATTTTATTGATTAGAACATATTAGACTTTTGCATGACTGCCTAAAGTTATTTTGAACTTATTAAAAATATTGAATCAATCCAAGGGTTTGACTAAGGCAAAAGAAGGGGAACAAGTTACCCTTTGTTCATAGTAGAATGAAATTTATCAATGTTTGTTTTCCTACCATGTTTAAATAATTGAGATGAACATATTTTTGATAAATCAAGGGTAGGTGCAAGCTAATGGTGGACCAAGTAGTGGCAATGGAGAAAAATTCCACTTGAACTTAGCAAATAACATGAAACAAATTAGCCTTTTTCCTCATTTCTTGGGTTAACTCAAGATGAGTTGGTGGTGGAGGATGCCCTCCTCTCTTAATGGTCAATTGATATGAAAATAATGCATCTTGGATGATTGTTTAAAGAAGGAAGAGAGGTCTTCCTAAACTTGTTTTGGAATCCCATCCCCAAGTTAAGGGTTCAAGGATAATAAGGAATATGTCAAGAATTATATAGATTTTAGTGTAATAATCCTCCCAGATCACTACAATATTTTTACCATGTGATATTACTAATAGTAGAGGGAAGAATTAAGAAACTTGGAGAAATGGTCATGAAATGGGGCATCCAATATAGTATTACAATTTAGATATTCCTATGCAAACTTTGTAATACATAATAATATATCAAATCAGCATGAGGAGTGATTTGTTTAATAAAAGTAAATACTATAAATTATAAATTATACATACCTTGGTTGTACTACCTATAGCCAAGTCTACTTAGTCCTTTCTTGCCAATGGTTTAGACCAGGGTTCAATGTGATCCCAACTAAGTGGATTTAAGTCCCTAACCACCCCATCCAAGTGGATTTTGTGACCTATTGAGAGATGTCACTTGTGCCAACATATTATGCATAGGGAAATACATATTAACCAATTACCCAAGGATATTTCCTATCTCTGCTAATTTGAGTTACTACTTCCCAAAGCTATGGATGTCAAGGATTTGACCATGGGGATTAGACCAAAATCTTACTTACCTATTCTTCTTAGAACTCCCTTTTCCTCCATCTATAAGATGAATTAGTGATAGAAAATGGCATCCATCTCTTGCATGCCACTAGCTCTATGGCCTACTATTGATGGTTCAGATGAGCATAGCAACATGCAAACAAAATATTGATATTTTGTTTCTCCTGAAAGAGAAAGATAACACATGGATACCTAACTCCCAAGGTCTTGTTAATTGGTTCACGACTGTGCTGATTTCACTCAATGGTTGATGTAAATATAATGTTCAAGGGGCCTACTGGTGTTGAGCTTCTGGATTGTTCTAAGATCGAACACATATTCAAAACCTACCTTAACTGGGGGTTTTAAAGAAATAGAAAAAGATAGATCAAAGCTTTGGAACTGAAGAGAATAATAATTCATCCAACTTAACCATACTTGTTACCTTTCAAGGAATTGTCAACTAAAACAACTGAAGAACAAAATTGACTTGTGATTAACACACAGTTTCATTCATTCACAGTGCTAATTTCAACAGTAGATTGCAAATCACTATTTAAACAAAACATAAAATAAAACTTCATTCCTTGAAAGCTTTTCAAATCAAATGATTAACCCAAGATAAATACCATTTTGAAATACAATATGAAGTAGATTTAAATCTAGTTACTTCTACTGTTGGTGAAATAGATAAGCAACATTTACAAATCTGGCACAATCACGAATGTACAGAAAACCTATGTCTTCAGATTGTTTCCATCTACACTAAGAAAACTTGAAAGATGCATTACTACCTTCTGTCGAATCTAACTCCTACTCTATTGCTACTCTTAAGTTTCTCTACTTCTTAGAAAACTCCTACTGTTCCTCTTTTCTACTTTTTTGTCCTTTTCCCTCTCTTTTACAAAGAGGCCAAAATGCCATATATACAAAATGTACCAAAAAGAATGTGATGGCCTCGATTTTAGGGTTTACAAAAATATCAGTTGGTTTCAAAAGGGTCGGCCCTTAGATATTTTGGGAATAAAGTTGATTGCATTCAATGTGCATCCCCACTATCCATGTTGGTGAAGGATCGCTCTAGGAATGGCCTCCAGATCTTTTGGAATAATCGCATTAACTCCTAGCCTCCATGTCCACCCTTGAACTTCCATCAAAGATGCCTTGAATGTGGTTGTTCTGATAATCATAAATGTCAATCCACCCCTCACTAGTAGAGATCCCAGTTGTCACTGAGACTTGTGGCCTTTTCTTCCTTTCGGCTTTCTTGTGCTCAAGATCTTTCTACAAGTTGACCATCTTCGAGAAGAAGCATCTGATCTCCCTTGTTAGATCCAAACACCATTGCTTCACCAAGCTGACCCATGCTGCACACATTATGTTGATCTTCTTCATAGGGGTAGTCAATTAGTCAAACCACCAAGGGTTTTTCTCTTAGCTTCCTTTGATTGGTTGAATGCATGCCACTTAGGCTTTCCATGCCGTCAAAGGCTATTCATATGAATCACATGTCGGTGAGACACTGGTTGTCTCTCCCCAATGTGATTAGACTTCACAGCAACAGTCGACAAGAGTTCATAGCGAGTGGCCAGGGTTATATTGATATCCCAAAATTTTTGCCCAGACAATCGCTTTTGGAAAGAGGTCTCGCCAAAGTCCACAGTAGACTCATTCGCTATCAGCAAGACATTGTTTAGTTGGCAGGAGGTCATAGCAGGCGCTAAGAGTCATACCAATATCCATTCCTATTGGAAAATCCATCGCTATTAGCAAGACTTTATTCTCTCGGCAGGACCTCATGGTGGGTTTCATTAGTCACATCGAAGGTTTAAAACCATCGACGAGACCATACCGAATCGGCAGGACATCTTCCTGAGGCCATTTTATTTCGGTAAGAGCTCATTCTAGGACCACCATTCCATGTCGGCAAGACACTACACCAAACCCTTCTTCTTTTGGTGAGCTCGAACCATTTCGAGGAGACTCCACCCTATTGATGAGACATTATGCCAAAGGCATCACCTTTCGCTGAGACTTCCATCTGTCAGCAAGAGCTCTCCCCAATGCTAACCTTGTGCACAAGGGTCGGCGTGACTTCTTTCCCAGTGGAGAGACAGCATCAGATGCTCTAGGCATGCTTTAATCCTACAGAACAATGCTTTCATTAGTTCTTCAAACCATACAACTATCACCTTCAAACTTACCTATCACACATCTCTCATTTTATTATACTTCCCAAAAAACTCAACTCTAGCGGAGGTGGAACCAAATTTGAACTAGAGACACACTTTCTTCTCTAAAATTGGTGGAGGCGGAGCCAAGATGAAACCGGAACCAGGACCGCGACAGGGGTCGGAATGAGAACCAAACCCAAACTATTCACAAATTTCAAATTCATCGCCCCGTTTCGGTTCTGCATCCACAAAAGATAACGAAACTTGGGAACAAACACAATTGGGGTCGGGAACAAAATCCGATCCTGGACTGACCGAAACAAGGCCAAGATTGGAACCAAATCCAACCCTGAAACTTTCCAAGTTTCAGGTTTGGATTCCATCCCGATCCCGCCTCCGACAACAGATAATGAGACGTCAAAAAAAGGATGAAAAAGAAAAAGGGAAGGGAAGAAAAACACCCCATGACCAAACAATTAGAACAAAAAAGGAAAAACAAACAAACCCGGCGGAACTGGGACCGGGGCCAAATCCAACCCTGAAACTTTCCAAAAGTTTTAGGTTTGGATTCCGTCCCGATCCCGCCTCTGACAAAACTCAAAAAGATGAATAAAAGGATGAGAAGGAAGAAAAAGAAAGGGAAAAAAGGCACCCCATGACAAAACATGGGTACAAAGGAAAAAAGAACAAAGCCGGTGATGCCGAGACCAGAACGGAATCTGAACCTGGAACTTTGAAAAGTTCCCGAGTTTAGATTTAGTCCCGGTTCTGCGTCCACTGGAACAAAAACTGAAAATGCCGAAGGAAGAGAGGAAACTCCTTAGGCATGGAAACACAAAAAGACCAAAGGAAAAATGACCAATGAAGACAGAACAAAGGAAGGCAGAGTCGGAGTCGAGATGAAAACTGAATGAGAAACATTGATAGGGTTCAATGTTCTAATTTGACTCCAAACCCGGTTCCGACAAAGCAAAGGCAGACTTAGGAGGAAAGCGAAAGAACTCCTAGGCCTGAACCAAACAACCAAAGCGATGAAAACAAAAGACAAAAGGGGGGACCCATTTTGTTCCATAATAAAATGGGGTGGTTATGCAAGGCATAACAAATGGCGACTTGGCTGGGAAAATGGTTCAACCTTTTTCAAGAAACTGAAGGATTCAGCTACCCAGAATCTCTGGTTTATGGACATCACAACTTTAGTTGGGTCAGTTTAACAACCAAGGTTGAGCTAGAATCTCAAATGTAAATCAACATTGGCCACCCCTAAATCTTTGTGTGTGCTTAATGGTGCATAATCCTTTTACAAATTTGAATAGAATCAAAATCAATAAATACTCCCTTGTCTCATTCTCTTCGTCATATTGAAGAGATTCAACTTCTGGGATAACCTCTTGGTCGCTTTCTTAGCATTCCTTTGCTTCATCCAAATGTACCCCATCATGAATTTCTTCAGGGAACACTTGACTGATCTTCACATCTACTTGAACTTCTTCCCTTAAAATTTCATTTTGGCATTTAAGTCCTTGTCTTTGACCACAAGATTCATTGGCAATCTCATCTTGAAGTGTGTTATCTGTTTCAATCCGTTCACTACCTAAATCAGCAGAGTCATCCTCTTGTGTTAACCCATCAAAGTGTGTTTCTTCCTCATTCACCATCATGAAAGAATCTATGAATGCATCGATGAATCCATTCTCCACTTCTATCAAGCCATCACTAGGTGAAGGAGTTTCATCAGTTGTTGAATCCATCTCAATGCAAGGATCAAGGTCATCAAAAGATAGGGAAGAATTAAACCTCTTCACACAGTTACCCTCATCATTCTAGATGGACTGATTACCCTTTTCATGTGTGCTAGTTGTTTCATCCTCCTCATTCAGGGGATATGTACTCCAAGGATCTTCCATAAGTATTCCTTCACTAGTGATTAGTTGCTTGAAATATAACTCCATCCTACCTAGGAAGATGTGGCAATCCATCTGAGAGTGTTGATTAGTTCGATGTATCCTACATCCACTTGGCCCAACAAGTTTTGATAGTTTCAGATCTCCCAGCTCTTCTAATTTCTCCCTTATTTGATTTTGCATACGAGGGATATCAATCCAACATGAACCACGTTCCCTTGTCCATCCCTCATCACCCTGATTCTCATCTTGATCAGAAGAGTTGTTCAAATCGTTGGAAGGCATTGTTGATTTCTCATGACAGCAATCTTGCATTAATACCTCATCTCCTTCAAAGCCATTGTTAGTACTAACATTTTCAACAAAGCTAGATTCTATCTTAATATTTCCATTATCCTCTAAATTTACATCCATTTCATTCTTTTTACCAAACAATTCATCAAAATTATATTCTGGTTCATAAAATGTTTCATCTACAACTTCATTGTGATGTAATAGACTATGCTTTGGAATATGATTGAAAAGAGATGATGTGGTCACAACTTTATTGACAAGTGGAGTACTTAACTCTATGATTGGATTTTGTAGAGATAAGTTCTCCCAGTGGTCTTGTGTGGGATTGACCTAATATGGGGTGTTGGAAAATGTGGTGCTTGGAACCTTAGGAAGGTTGTAGTTGCTTGGTGAGAATGATTGCACCTGGGTAGGGATGGTGGGTGAAGTGACATAAGGCTGCAGATGATGGAAGTTTGCAAGCACAAGAGGATTATAACCCTGAGTTTGGCTATCTGAATTTCTAGTGTCATGTCCAAATTGTGCCAATAAGAGAGCTTTGCTCAATGCATCATGCAAGGATGTAGCCTCACCACAACGTCTGAATTTGGTTGTAAATGAGGGGTTTAAACCCCAATAATAATGTTCTATCAGTATATGATCATCAACAACCAAATATAAAGATTGAACCCTTTGATACATAAACGCAAATCTGTGATTAAATTGATAAATGTGTTCTAATGGTATCATTTTCGTAGTTGCAAATTAATGTAATGGGTGTAGTGCATGTGCATGAGGATCAAACTGGTCTAAAAATAGGATTTTATATTCTATCCATGAACAAACAGAATCTTATGGCATATTATCATACCATTGCCTTGTTGTACCTTGAAGTGTTTTGACAAATAATTGGCAAATGACATCCTGATGCTGAATCTAGAGAAAAATGAATATACACCTGCAAGTTTCGACATGTTCAGAAGCATTTTTCTCATTGTTAGGGAAAAATAAAGTAAGCCTATCATACAGGTGACCAGGGATTTCATGGACAAGTCCTGGTATATACAAAGGGCTACCCATTAGAGTTAGGCTTTCCAAGATCTGACCCACTTCAACTCACAACAATCCAAAATTACTCAAGGATGCCCTCCTTCTAGTGCTAGTTTCTATTGATGGTTCGAATGAGCACAACAACATGCAAACAAAATATTGCTATTTTGTTTCTCCTGAAAGAGAAAGATAACACATGGATACCTAACTCCCAAGGTCCTATTAATTGGTTCACAATGTGTTGATTTCACTCATGGTTGATGTAACTATAATGTTCAAGGGGCCTGCTGGTGTTGAGCTTCTAGATTTTTCTAAGATCGAACACATATTCAAAACCTACCTTAATTGGGGGTTTTCAAAAAATAGAAAAAGATAGATCAAAGCTTTGGAACTGAAGAGAATAATAATTCATCCAACTTAACCAGACTTGTTACCTTTCAAGGAATTGTCATCTTAAAAAACTGCAGAACAAAATTTACTTGTGATTAACACACAATTTCATTCATTCACAATGCTAATTTCAACAACAGATTGCAAATCACTATTTAAACAAAACATAAAATAAAACTTTATTCCTTGAAAGATTTTCAAATCAAATGATTAACCCAAGCTAAATACCATTCTGAAATACAATATGAAGTAGATTTAAACCTGGTTGCTTCTACTATTGGTGAAATAGATAAGCAACATTTACAAATCTGGCACAATCACCAGTGTACAGAAAACCTATGTCTTCAGATTGTTTCCATCTACACTAAGAAAACTTGAAAGATGCATTAATTCCTTCTGTCGAATCTAACTCCTACTCTATTGCTACTCTTAAGTTTCTCTACTTCTTAAAAAACTCCTACTGTTCCTCTTTTCTACTTTTTTCTCCTTTTCCCTCTCTCTTTTACAAAGAGGCCAAAATGCCATATATATAGAATATACCAAAAAGAATGTGTTGGCCCCAGTTTTAGGGTTTACAAAAATATCAGTTGTTTCAGAAGGGTTGGCCCTTAGATATTTTGGGAATAAAGCTGATCGTATTCAATGTGCATCCCTTCTATCCATGTTGGTGAAGGATCGCTCCAGGAATGGCCTCTAGATCTTTTGGAATAATCGCATTAACTCCTAGCCTCCATGTCCACCCTCGAACTTCCATCAAAGCCACCTTGAATGTGGTTGTTATGATAATCATAAATGTCAATCCACCCCTCGCCAGTAGAGATCCCAGCTGTCACTGAGACTTGTGGCCTTTTCTTCCTTTTGGCTTTCTTGTGCTCAAGATCTTTCTGCAAGTTAACCATCTTCAAGAAGCAGCATCTGATCTCCCATGTTAGATCCAAACACCATTGCTTCACCGATCTGACCCATGATGTGCACATTTTGTTGATCTTCTTTACAGGGGTAGTCAATCAGTCAAACCACCAAGGGTTTATCTTTTAGCTTCCTCTGATTGGTTGAACACATGCCATTTAGGCTTTCCAGGTGGTCAAAGGCTTTTCAAACGGAATCGCATGTTAGTGAGACACTGGTCGTGTCTCCCCGATGCGATTAGACTTCACAACAATAGTTGGCATAGCATACAATAGTCGGCAAGAGTTCATAGCGAGCGGCCAGGGTTATATTGATATCCCAAAATTCTCGCCCAGACAATTGCTTTCGGAAAGAGGTCTCTCCGAAGTCCACAGTAGACTCATTCACTATCGGCAAGACATTGTTCAATCGGCAGGAGGTCATAGCGGGTGCTAAGAGTCATACTGATATCCTTTCCTATTGGAAAATCCATCGCTATCAGCAAGACTTTATTCTCTTGGCAGGACCTCATGGCATGTTTCATTAGTCACACCGAAGGTTTAAAACCATCGGCGAGACCATACCGAGTCGGTAGGACATCTTCCCGAGGCCATTTTGTTTCGGCAAGAGCTCATTTTGGGACCACCATTCCATGTCGATGAGACCCTATTGGGTCGGCAAGACATTACACCGAACCCTTCTTCTTTTGGAAAGCTCAAACCGTTTCGGGGAGACTCGACCCTATCGGTGAGACATTATGCTGAAGGCATCAACTTTCGCCAAGACTTCCATCTGTTGGCAGGAGCTCTCCCTGATGCTAACCTTGTGTACAAGGGTTAGCGTGACTTCTTTCCCAGTGGAGAGACAACATCAGATACTCTAGGCATGCTTTAATCTTGCAAAACAATGCTTTCATTAGTTCTTCAAACCATACAAATATAACCTTCAAACTTACCTATCACACATAAGTCATTTTATTATACTTCACAAAAAAATCAACTCTGGCAAAGGAGGAACCAAATATGAACCAGAGACACACTTTCTTCTCTAAAACTAGTGGAGGCGGAGCCAAGATGAAACCGGAACCAGAATTGGGACTAGGACTGGGGTTGGAACAGGAATTGAACCCAAACTATTCACAAATTTCAAATTCATTGCCCCATTTCGGTACCACATCCACAAAAGATAATGAAACTCGGGAACAAACACAATCGGGGTCGGGGCCAAATCTGATCCTGGACGGACCGAAACGGGGGTGGGACCGGAACCAAATCCAACCCTAAAACTTTCCAAGTTTCAAGTTTGGATTCCATCCCAATCCCACCTCTGACAACAGATAACGAGACGTAAAAAAAGGACAAAAAAGGAAAAGGGAAGGGAAGAAAAACACCTCGCGACCAAATGATCGGAACAAAAAAGGAAAAATAAATGAACCCGACGGAACCGAGATTGGGGCCAAATCTAACCCTGAAACTTTCCAAAAGTTTCAGGTTTGGATTCCATCCCGATCCCGCCTCCGACAAAACTCAAAAAGACAAAGAAAAGGACAAGAAGGAAGAAAAAGAAAGGGAAAAAAGGCACCCCACAACAAAACATGGGGACAAAGGAAAAAAGAACAAAGCCGGCGGAGCCAGGATTGTAACAGAATCTGAACCTGGAACTTTGAAAAGTTCCCAAGTTTGGATTCAGTCTCAGTTTCACGTCTACTAGAACAAAAACTAAAAATTCCAAAGGAAGAGAGGAAACTCCTTAGGCATGGAAACACAAAAAGACCAAAGGAAAAATGACCAATGAAGACGGAACAAAGGAAGGTGGCGTCAGAGTCGGGATGAAAACTAAATGAGAAACATTGAAAGGGTTCAATGTTCCGATTTGACTCTAGACCCGGTTTCGACAGAACAAAGGTAGAATTAGGAGGAAAACAAAAGAACTCCTAGGCTTGAACCAAACAACCAAAGCGATGAAAACAAAAGACAAAAGGGGGGACCCATTTTGTTCTAGAATAAAATGGGGTGGTTATGCAAGGCATAACACCTACATGTCACTAGAAAAAACCATCCAAGACATAGGAGTAGCACTTACCATCATTTTCTACAATTTCACTAGCTCCATGACATGCATACCATTAGCAAAAGTTATTTGAATTCAAGGTATGATTAAAAATTCTAAAGATAGACCATGCTCCCTAACCAAATTGTCAAGATAGAGATTCAATAAGCTTATCTTATGTGGCTCATAATATTTACCAACAAATAATTACCTCAAAGGAAGAGGAATAATCTATGTTTTAGCAGGTATACAACCCTCTACCTAAGCCTTCTTATAGTCCTTAACTCCCACCATTTTTGTGTTGCCTTAGAAGTAGATCTTGTACTAGGCTTAGCTTTATAACAAGGGAAAAGAGACTCCTAATTCAGAATAAGTCAAACCCACAGACCTAAGATATGCATTTTATATGGCCATCCTATGAATTTCTAGCATTGGTATGATAGGATGGACATGTTATTCAATTTATTCCCAAGTTCCTTTCGAGCTACTACTCAACCAATATGAGGTATCCAGCACATGACATAAAGGTTGGAAAAGGTAGAAAACTCACTACTAAATGCATATGAGAGTTTTTCACTTCGCTTCTTTAGGTCTTAACAAGTATCGTAGTTGTTTCAATTTTATTACAATATTTGTTTAACATTGAGAATTTTACAAATGTATTTGAAGAGGGGGCCTACATGTACTAATGAATCTGGTTGAAACTATTTCTTTCACTACCATTTTTGTTTGGATAGACCCATGCCACTCCTCAACCTTAAGAATGTGATACCCACATAATGTGTATATATATATAATATTATATTTAATCATCTCAAACATAGTATAACCATAGCTTCATAAATTGTCACCCTTGACAATTTCACACTGGGTTTTTCTCCCACTAAATTATTGAGCCTAATTGGGTCCTTGATTTCCTAAATTATGTAGTCTATAGCCCATTTGTAATACTTTTTGAGAAATTCCAAGCATTGAACAAATGCATCCAACTATTATTTTTCCCTCGATACATAATGTCCTAGATAATAGGGACAGGACCCATTCACCCTAAGATGTATGTGTCCTATTCTGCCAAGGACAAATTTTGGACATGTCAGAGTGAGCAT